>JADBJO010015746.1:0-20000 GCA_016801955.1 Conus betulinus | reverse complement strand
TGAAGTACGTGGAAGTTCCTGAGCACTTCACATGGACGTCCACTCAGAAGATGTGGAAGAAACGACAAAGGGGCACTGCAATCGGGCGATTGTACAGTATCAGTCCTCACCAGGGGAGTACTACTTCTTGAGGCTTCTACTCAACGTTGTGAAAGGACCCCGTTCGTACGAGCTGAAGACTGTCAACGGCTATGTCCACAACACTTTCCGAGATGCTTGCAATACTCTTGGACTCCTAGAAGATGACCACCATCTACAACTTGCCCTGGAGGAAGCCTCCATCTCTCCATCTCTCAGAGACCCCGACTGCTACGTGACTTCTTCTGTATCATCCTGTTGGCTTGCAACCCCAGTAACCCAGGCAACCTGTGGAACCTCTTCAGAGACCATCTTGCTGAAGCTTTCCTCTTCCGAGTCCGAAGAGATGTCTATGATGAAGCAAGCACAGTTCACAGATGCCATCTGCAACCAAGCTCTTACTGTGATTCAGGACAAACTCTTCCTTCTTGGATGCAAGTCTACAGAGGAGTATGGGATGTCAAGAGTCACACACAACAACAAACTGTGTCTCCAGAATACTACCGCGAGACCAATTACGACACTGCTGCACTCCGGGCAGCAGCTGATTGACCAGCTGAAGAAGCTAACAGCTAACCAGAGAGACGTGTACGACAGCTTTATGACCATGGCTGAGCAGAGGCAGGAGGACCCCACAGCACGCAGCAACATAATGCTCCTTGATGCTTCAGGAGGGACAGGAAAGACCTTCATCCTGAATCTTATCCTGAACAGGATCCGCTCCACAGGCAAAATAGTGCTAGCCACTGCTTCCAGTGGCATTGCCGCTACTTTTTTGCCGGGTGGGCGGGCAGTGCATAGCACTTTCAAGGTCCCCCTGAATGCGGAGAAGCAAGAAACGCCAACCTGCTCTGTCAAGCGGGGTCAACGTTGGCCAAAGTCCTCAAAGAGGCTGCAAACGTCATAACTGATGAAGCTCCCATGACCCACAAAGCTGTCTACGAGGCCATGGACTCTACGCTGCAGGACATCACCCAATGGGAGGCATCTCAACGCTGTTCTGTGGGGACTTCAGGCAGATCCTCCCTGTCGTCCTCAATGGCACCAGAGCCAACATTGTCAACGCCTGTCTGAAGAAGTCCTACTGTGGCGGAGCATGGTTTTTAACATCTAACCACCAACATGAGAGCCCACCTGTCTGGAAACCCCCAGACAGCCAGCTTCGCTAAACTTCTGCTTGAAATTGGCAATGGTGCCATTGAACCATCAGAGTTTCCAGATACTATATCGGTCCCATCGTCACTATGCCAGTTTTCAGATAGCCAGGAGAATCTGATAGACGTAATCTACCTGGATCTTCATGCTCACTGTGCAGACTCAGACTGGTTAGCGGAAAGGGCCATAATCTCCTCCCAGAACGAGACTGTCAACAGGCTGAACAGAAAAATCGTAGCTGACTTCGCTGGAGAGGAAACTCTGTACAGATCTGTTGACACGGCCAAGAATGATGATGAGGCAGTCCTTTTTTCCACAAGAACTCCTGAACTCCATTGAATATTTCTGGACTTCCACCGCATGAACTGTTGCTGAAATCTGGAGTCCCCCATCATTCTCTGCTCACTGGACTCGCCAAAGGTGACCAATGGCACCCGATGTGTCATCACCAGACTGCACAGGAACGTTGTAGAAGTGAAAATATCCTGTGCCCGCCCCTACAAAGGTGAACGGTGCCGCTCCCCAGAATTCCTCTGGAACCCACGGACTCAGCTCTGCCATTCCAGTTCCGACGGCTTCAGTTTCCCATGAAACCAGCTTTCGCTCTGACAATCAACAAGAGCCAGGGTCAGACATTTTCATCCCTTGGGGCAGACCTGACCGTTCCGTGTTTTACACATGGAATGTTCTACGTTGCAGCATCACGAACTGGAAGCACAGAAACACTGACTATACTTGTGCCAAACTGGGAGACCAGAAATGTTGTCTACCCAGAGGCCCTCCAATAGACATGATACATCGTGAAAATGCAATTTTTTCACAGAGTTGTCATGTTTGAGTTGGATTTAACGTCCGTGCCCAAATCAAGGATATGCAGACGGCCGTCACATTAGCCTGACACCTGCGGGGCCAGGGTGGATATCGAGGTGACCTATGGTCGTTTTAGCTGGAAACATTCCACGTGAAAATTTCAAGACCAAGCCGGGATTCGAAACCACGACCTTTGGATCATGAGTCCTGCGCCTTATCCACTAGGTTATGGCGGCCCCTACAGAGTTGTCATTTTGGAGCACTTCAATCGAGGAATTGAGAACATATCGGTAAGTTCACAAAGTACAGGCATTCCTCTATCGACTGTGCATCGCATTACGAAAAAAAAAATTCGTGAGGAAAAACAGATTGAGAGGCAAGAAGGGAGTAGGCGTCTGAAGAAATTGGGTGAAGTAGATAGGAGGAAACTGGGGCGATTGGTTCGGCATTGGAAAAATGAAACAAACCAAGCTGAATTTTAGTGTATTGTCTTTTAAGTGGTGAGAAAGAGGGGTGGCCAGAAAATTATTGTACAGATATACCCGAGCGAAGTACACCGGCTAGTGGTGTGTGTGTGTGTGTGTGTGTGTGTGTGTGTGTGTGTGTGTGTGTGTGTGTGTGTGAAACAATCAAAATCATCGTAAACAACAGTGTTGATTTCACTATTCACATAACGTTAATCCAAACTAGCACAAATAAGTACCGTGTGCACATATCTACAGGATAGCAACTACATTAATGACAAAATAATATCAAATAGTTTCTGCTTCCGCTTGTTTGGTCATTAAAATGGATTTTCACTCAAAACTATCGAACATGCCTCCTAACAGTATGATCTATCTAAAGGTCAATTCACGTCAGCATCTTAATTTCTATCTGCTGTCTGTACTAACAAGTGTTTCATGCTTGAGATATTATTTTAACTTTCGACCTCTCTTCGCACGATTGGTGACATGCGAACGCTCTGACACCTGTCTCCCACAAGGACAGAAAAAAAAAAAATACGTGGATGACAATTAAAAAAGCATCGGCCGTCTTTTGATCGCTGTCCCATCCACCTGTCTTAAATCTGCATCAGAGAATATAGCCAAGCGTGAACCTTGGGGTTCCGTATAAGGTAAATGCAAAGCACACGGCATGTTAGCTGCATGCAAGGAAAACAAATGGCTGTGTGAATGCAAACATCCCCATTGTCTATGAAAGACGGATATAGAGTTTAAGGAAAAAAACAGTATGTAAAAAACACGACAAAATCACAATCTCTGACACTCAACACTTCTCGTCTGAAAACAGTTCTAATTATGACCTAGGATAAATCACAACTTAATGACACAGACTGTAACTTGATGTGTCAAGATGTGGACAAACTGAGGACAACAGCGGACCTTTGAAGATTATTAACACATCGTATTTTATTCTGTTGTCCCTTCGTACAGCAATTTTTACTGATTCATTGGCAGTCAACAGCTATTCCCTGGATGGTTTCCAGCGAGTCAGCTGACGCCAAAGGCATGCTTGAGTGCTGCTAGTTCCACTCGTTCGAGTTTTTGCCTTGAGGTTTTTGGTGCAGTGAAGAACGCTTCATGGCCATAGGTCAGTCTTGATCGCACAGGACTCCTGTCAGGTAGATCAGGCTCTCTGGTGTAGCCCAGGGTTCTTGCTTTAGCGATTTTATGAGTCCCACTGCTCTAGTGGCCTTGGTGGTGAGCTCCCTGATGTGGTTCTCTCCCAGGTGAAGTTGGGAGTGATGGTCACGCCCAGGAACTTGGCTTCCTTGCTGAGAAATATGAGCTGGTCGGCTACTGATGTGATAGTCATCCAGGTTCCTCCTGCATTTTGTGAAGACCATTAGGGCTGCCTTCTCAGCTGACAGTTCGAAGCTGTTGTCTTTCATGTAGGACTGGATGTTGTCTATGTCCTTTTGGTACTGTCTCAACTGGCTTACTCTGTGTGTCTCTATCATGTTAGACCAGATGGCCAAATCGTCGGCGTATAGGGAAAGCGCTGGCTGATTTGGTCTTGGTCTGAGGTACTTCTTGATATCATGCAGCATGCATGATACTGAAGAGGGTGGGTGCTATCATACTGCCCTGTGGCACGTGTATGTCTAGGGTGTGCATCCGGGATATGGAGGGTCCCACTTTCACTGCCATTTCTCTGGAGTCCAGGAAGGTTGAAATGAACTGGTACATCCGGCCTGTAATGCTGAGGGCGCCGATCTTGTGTAGAAGTTTGGAATGGCTAACTGTGTCGAAGGCTTTCTTGATATTAAAGAAGGTAGCGACGGTTGTTCTGGATTTCTTTGACAGGGTCCAGCGTTTGGCATCTTCAAAGAGTTGGACAACATGTTCCATAAAGTTGCGTCCTTTTCTGAAGCCAGCCTGCCAAAGAGGTAGGATATTGTGTGTCTCCAGATAATGTTCCAGTCTGTTCTTCAGCACCCTCTCGTAGATTTTCCGAGGTAGGGCGTTAAGACAATAGGTCGGTAGCTGGAGGGAAGGTGGGCTGGTTTGCCATTCTTGGGGATCGCTACAACAATGCCTGTCTTCCAGACCTTTGGGATGGTTCCAAAGTCCCAGCAGACTTGGTAGGAGTGTAGACTTGCACCATGGGCTCTGGGAACCGTTTAATCATGTGATAGGAGATGGGATCTTTCCCTGTGGCTTTGCTGGCCGAATCTAGGCTGGTGATTGCCGTCTTCACTTCTTCCAGGGTAATGCTGCTGTTAATGGCGCCAGAGTTGTCCAGTGCTGGTATGGTGAACTTGGTTTCTGCCTCCCGTCTGCGTAGGAGTATCTCAGCAGGGCGATGGCACGATTGGCTCGCCTTGGAAAATGTGCTGGCGAGTGCTTCAGCCTTTTCTTGTGTATTTTTTGTAAGCTGGCTGTCTACGAGGAGGGGACGCTCTGGTCGACGTCTCTGCTCTTCCTCATCTATCGCACCGTTTTACATATTTTGGGTCCGTCTGTGGGTTCGCGTATTTCTTCTTTGCCGAATCGTTCCAGTGTTCCCTTTTGACTTCGTCGGCGATGGCTTGGAATTGGTCGGTGGCTTTAATTAGTTCGGCTTTGTTGTCCTTGGAGAGATCTTTCCGGAATTTACAGAGAATGCGTCGGGTTTTTGCTGGTAGCTTTGGTGTATTCTTCGTTCCACCAGACGGCTGAGTGCTGGTGTGGTCCATTCGTGCCTGGCACCCTCTTTGGGATGGAGCACGAGGTGTAGAGGCAGGTGGTCGGACTGAAGATGGTCCGTTCCTACTGTCCACTCTGCGTCTAGGCTAAGGTTTGGTGTCGCCATGGTCAGGTCGATGGCGCTGCTCTTCTGTCCCTTTTGGCCGATTCGGATGATGGACCCGTCGTTGAGGAGGACCAGATTGGAGTCGGTAACTGTGTCGGCTAGATGATTTCCGGTTTCCCGTGTCTACCCAGCGTCCCATAGTCGGTGACTGACGTTGAAGTCTCCAGCTACTATCCAGCTACAATCATCTGTTCCGAGGTCGTTGAGCCAGGCGACGTCTGGTGTGGTTTTGCTTCCCTCAGGATAGTAGACATTGGCTAGATTGATGGATCGGTTCTTGTGCGTTGGAATGGCAACTACACATGTTGTTAGTCGACATCTGGTTTGGTCGGTGAAAAACTTGGATGGTGCTATATGTTAGTCTGGTCCTGACGTAGGTCGCCACCATAACTCGATCCCCTTCAAGGCCCACGACTGGAGGGTAGAAACCGTCGATAGTGGGGAGTTTGTTCTTTGTGGTGTTGAGTGATTGAATCATCAAAACGTCAATAGGAGTGGGAAAGGCTCAGTGTCCCTATTTTCACCACTAAACTGTCAAATCAGATTTCTGATTTGTCTGACAGGGTGTCAATCAAACTGAGACAAAGGGAAAAGGTTTGCCTGTCATTCCTTACCCCTTTCTGTGGATTGGTCCAAGTGCAGACGTTTGAACTACGCCTGGCGCCGAGATCAACGACCGATAATTTATGCACACGCTATTAGAACGAATGCTAATGAGACCAGCGCGGGTTATCACCATGTCATCACCCAAAATCTGGTTTGGTCGGTGGAAACTTAGATGGTGCTATATGTTAGTCTGGTGCTGACTTAGGTCGCCACCACAACTCGATTCCCTTCAAGGCCCTTAACTCAGTTCCATAAAAAGGCCTTTTTCCGTCTTGAGAATAAACAGGGAATTATTCCGAACCCCCTACGTCTTCCAGCGTTCTGTCTTTCTTTGTGTGACTGTACAAAAAAAACTAACCATGTTGAAGGTCCATCAAACAGACAGCCAGAGCTGACGGGGTTTCCTTATTTTAATGTTACGTTGCTTTATTAGTTTACAATCCAATGGAAAGTTAATCTGCCGAAAGAAACACTTTCTGATCCGATCCGTGTGTAGGCGAGTGTGCGCACACGCACGAAGGCGTGTGACTTACTATAAGAGAGAGAGAGAGAGAGAGAGAGAGAGAGAGAGAGAGAGAGAGAGAGAGGACAAGACAAGTCAAGTCAAAGTTCTTATTTACGAGGATAATAGATAAGCACTGACGCGCTTTTTTTTACATCCAGTCCTCGCCCTGCGTAGGGACTACAACATGCACTGAAATGAAATAGTGTAAGAAAATAAACAAGCAAACAAAGCGGTCATGCAATCATAATGGAACATCAAATGAAAATAGAAGAGACGTGAAAAAAAAAAAAAACATGAAAAAACACTGACTGCACGTGATGGCAAACAGCGAACACCTATAAAAACACTGACCCCCCATATCCTGACGACTGCACCAGCAAGAAACAGCGCTGTTGAATTTATGCTTACCTTTTAATCCAACTTTTAACAGATGCCGCTCCCATTTCGGTTGAGCTCTTTTCTTAAATTGTTGTTGGTTAGCAGTACCATCGTGTGTGCGTGTGTGTGTGTGTGTGTGTGTATATATATATATATATATATATATATATAGTTGGACTATTCATGTTATTCAATATACAGAAACACTTGGTAAACAGGTTGGATTGTACAGAGACGACGGCCTCGCCGCGCTAAACAATAAACCAAAAACCATTGAAAATAAGAAAAAAACTTTGTAAAATCTTCCAAAGCCATAACTTAAAAACCACAGTAGAAGCCAACAAGAAGGTAGTAAACTACCTAGACATAACGTTAGACCTTAATGACCATGTATGCAAACATATAAAAAAAAACCTAACGACATACCCATCTACGTAGACATCAAAAGTAACCATCCACCTTCTATATCCTAAAAACCATTTCCAATGGCATAAGCAAAAGACTATCTAACCTGTCATGCAACGAGAAAGTATTCAACAGTGCAGCAGTTGAATACCAAGAAGTGCTGAAAAAAGTGGCTACAACTACAAACTACAATAAACCCAGATAAACATGAACGGTAATAAGAAAACAGGTAAAGGAAGATCATATGGTATAATTCCCCCATATGATGGAAGAATAAAGACTAACGTAGGAAAAGAATTCTTTAAAATTCTTATAACATAATTTCCAAAAGAAACATTACTATCTAAAAGATTCAATAAAAACACCATCAAGCTATCATATTCATGTATGCCCAACCTCAAAAACATAATTGACTCATCTAACAAAACTAAAGGCAACACAGCCAAAAAGGGTAACAAGAGGACATCTTGTAACTGCACTAAAAAAGATCAGTGCCTCCTGAATAATAAATGCCTTTACAATAATATTGTATACCAAGCCACAGTAACAAACGATAGTGACAAAGAAACATACATAGGGATTACTGCAAACCATTTTAAAACCAGATATGCAAACCATAAACAGTCCTTCAAAAATGAAAAATATAAAAAACCAAACAGAACTAAGTAAACACATTTGGAAACTTAAAGATAAAAAAATAGACTACAATATATCATGGAAAATTATAAAAAGAGCAACACCATACAATAATATCTCTAAAAAATGCAACCTATGTTCTACAGAAAAGTGGCTGATATTATGCAAAACCTCATCTAGCAACTCTGAATTCAAAAGTAGAGATCATAAACAATTGCAGGCACAAATGGAAATCCTTGTCAACACACCATTCCTTAACACACCCTCCCCTGAGCGTACTCCAAAAAATCAAAATTGTAAAAAGCTACAGGTCACGTGAAACACATGCAGAACTCACGCTTGCACACATAGTATATAACACCGGTAGCGTGCATAAACTGAACATCCTGACGAGAGCAATAGCTCGAAACAATTTTGTTGGTTTTTAATCTCCTTTTTTAATCATATTTTTAAACTCTCTCTCTCTCTCTCTCTCTCTCTCTCTCTCTATATATATATATATATATATATATATAAACAAAACTATATATAAAAAAATACTTGATACATGAAAATAAAAAAAAAAAAAAAAAATGGTTAAGTACATGAAAATGGAATGATTTATGATTTTGAGATTACTTGTTGGTATTACTTACTTTTTTTTTTTTTTTTACCGCAGAAGATGGGTAAGGTAAGTGTTTTTGACAGTTGTGGTACAATGGATTTGTTCGATGGATTCTAGAAGGGAGTTCCAAAAAGAGGAGCCCGAATATGTTAGACTTGATTTAAATAGCTCAATTTTGGGGACTGGGATATCGAATTTTGGGGAGTTTCTCGACGAGACTTTTGAGAATCGGCTCATTAAAGTCGTTGCAGCATTCCCGGTCAGAATCTTGTGTAGGCCTATTCGAGTCTCTCTGAGAGAGAGAGAGAGAGAGAGAGAGAGAGAGAGAGAGAGAGAGAGTTTTATGTATGTCTATGTATGTATATGTATGTATATATATATATATATATATATATATATATATATATATATATATATATATATATATATATATACATATATATATATATGTCTTACAAAATTATGTGCAGGCAGATTTACAGACTAATTAACAAAGCCATCAATTTTTCTAAACAGTGATGCACACCGCGCGGGTGGATGGGTGGATTTCAAAAGCGATGGAAGGAGGAACAGGGAAGATGGGGTGTGGAAGGGAGAGGGAGAAGTGGGGACGAAGGTGTCGTGGTGTATTTGGAGTCATACCTGAGCTGGAAAGTAGATGGTTGAGGGGGTCCATAAACAACCAAGTGTGTCAGGACCATTCACGGCGTGCTAAACAAAGGGGTTCATTGACAACGCCTTGAGTCTCCCCCCATTGTGATCAATAAGACCCCTACCGTCAGTGTACGATAACCACGCTTTTTTTCATACTGCACATAGCTCCAGTGGGATGTCACAAGACGTGCGCTTATGTCATAAGGCAGGAAGCGCGCACATTCCACAGAAATCCGGCAGGAAGCGCACACACTTAAATTCAATCCTTATGGTTAGTGCGTTCGTTTCGCACCGGTTGATTAAAAGCGTTTGAAACGGGACTGTCTCGTTGTTCTTGAAGGCAGACGACACACCGCTGTGTCCCAGACACTCACACTCAGAGTCGAAGTGAGACGTGAGGCGGGCTTTTCTATTGTTTGATAAAGACAGTATCGATTTCAATGGTTTAATTCTCTCTCTCTCTCTCTCTCTCTCTCTCTCTCTCTCTCTCTCTCTCTCACACACACACACACACACACACACACACACACACACACACACACACACACACACCAGTCACGTTCCCCCCGCGGTATTTGCAATCTAGATGTTTTTTTTTTTTTATTCCCAATGAAGTACTACTTTCCAACATTTAGAGAGATATCTGGATCAGGAAAACACAATCCGCTATCAAAAAAGACATACGCACTCGCACGCACATGTGTGCACACACGCACTGATACACACTGCGAGCAAGCGCATAGAACACACACACACACACACACACACACACACACACACACACACACACACACACACCAACGCTTGCACTCTCATGTCCATGGACTCTGTAACATGCTGGCATCACCCCACCGATGAACACACACCAGCGCACACGTCCACAGTATGCGCTGGGGGCCTGAGAGAGATTCAAAGTCTTATCTCAGTTGACATGTGTTTCATCTTTTGTGTCTGTTATTGGAAAGGCCCCAGTATGAGTTTGCCCCAACGTCTAGGAGTCTTCGCCGTGTTGCCCTTGAGATTATTCCAATGATTGTTTGGTTGTTGATGTTTCTCGCTCTTCCCTTAAGTCTGGATGTGCGGCCACTTCCTCTCTTGATGTTCATATTTGAAAGAAGATCTATGCTATAGTGGCTTTGCTCTTGTTTGTTTGACTGATTCTTCAGATTTCTTATTACATCAGATCGGCCAAGCTGTAATCCAGTTCTTAACGTTGCCTTGCCAGCCAGTGTGTCTGCTCTTTGTTTCCTTTAACTCCAGCATGTCCAGGACAGTGCGTCCACATGTCTCTCCAATGGAAGGCTGCGCATTAGTTCATTCCAAGCAGGCTTCCCATTCCACTTTTCACTTTCTGAAATAGGTTCAAGGGGTCAGTCAGTATCATGGCTTGTTGAGTTTGAAACTGGCTTGTGGATGAAAGCCACTGGAGGGCTTGTGTCACTGCTTCTACCTCCGTTGTTAGACTTGAAGTTGTTAAAGCGTGCGCACCATTGTCTTCCTGTATAGTTCAGCCATTTTTGCTTCACTGTGTATCTCCAGCCCGACTTATCTTTGGTAACAGAACAATCAGTGTATATTACATTACATCTTTTGTGCAAAGGTCTTCTACCTGCCTCTGAATTTCTGCGTTGGTTTTGCCTTCTGACCATTATCGACAATGTCTTCCAAGTTCTGGAGTGATGGCAATTTCGTAGAGGTGTTTCAAGTGGTCTGGATATTTCTCCTCTTCCTTGGTTTCTTTGAGTTTTAATAACTGGCACATAAGCTGTATACTCCTTCTGCCTGTCCCATCCATGATTTTCCACGTTCTAGACGAGTGCCTCCCGGACACACACACAGACAAACACAGAGAGAGAGACAAAGAGAGAGAGAGAGAGAGAGAGAGAGAGAGAGAGAGAGAGAGAGAGAGAGAGAGAGAGAGAGAGAATATAATGTGAATGAGTACTGTCATTATTTGTACATGAAATGCTCTTTTGAAAATATGTGCAGACCGACATGCATATTGAGAGGGGTTAAGATGTAACAGACACAGTGAGAGAGAATGATGTGAATGAAATCTGTCATTATTTATTTGTACATGATATGCCCTTTTAGAAAATGTTTAGACTGACATGCATATGAAATGAGGTTGAAATGTAAACAGAGAGAGAGAGAGAGAGAGAGAGAGAGAGAGAGAGAGAGAGAGAGAGAGAGAGAGACGCAAACATTGTAACGCATGTCACGTTATCATCACACACACACACACACACACACACACACACACACACACACACACACACACTCATACACAGACACACACGCACGCACGCACACACACATACACACACACTCACTTACGCACCCACATCCCTCATATCCTCCATAGGCAGCTCAATTCCTGTGAAATATATTTTAACAATGACTCGGGCCCCAGACAAGGAAGCGCCAATTTACTGTATGTCATTCGTTGATGACATGTACAATCCGGTTCCACGTCCGCACTGACCTTCGGTGATGTGGCAGACAGAGGTCACTACCCTGCAGGAGAGAGGCGGTGGAGGAGTGGAGAGGGGGGACAAGTCTGGGCTGGCAGCTCTGTCCAATATTACGTTAATGTCACAAGAACGACAACTCCTGCAGTGTTTGGCGCCAGGTGATCCGGTGTCGGTGCTATATTATAGCCGAGCATACTACTCGGGTCCCTTTCAGGGCTGTAACGACGTGTCAACAAAACAACAACCAAACAAAAAAAAAAAATGTTTCTCTTGTCGAGCATCCACCCCTACCCCCCCCACCCCTACACACACAGGCCTTACGTAACACATAGTTATTAACAAATCGGTTTCAACATGTTTCCCCTTAAGGCAGATACGACAATCCTGTAGTCTTCGCACCAGCTGTTCTCCTGAATTCATTGTCATAACATTTTTGGAGTTTACATCTTCATGAAAGTGAAAGCAAAAACATTTCCATGAACAAATACATTTGACAAACGATAGTTACTCAGTGCCATAGCCAGCGGTAAAACTCTTATCACCCGATTAGAAAAACAAACAGAAACAACCCTTTTATCAACTGGACCAAGATTTTTTTTAAAAGTGTAAAATCTTTCTAGAACAAAGTGAGGTCAATAACCTGAACGCTTTTTTTTTTTTTTTTTTTTTTTTTTTTTAAAACATTATGAAAGAAAGAGCCGGCAACAGTGAGAAAGGGGGAAAGGGGGCAGAGCCACTGAGCGCACAGACAAAAAAGGAAATCACAAGCACATAATTTTCAGAAGACGGGGAAACAGTTTAGACTAAAAGATCACCAGGCATCCCAGGTGAAGGGGACTCGGGAGGGGTGTATGGATGGACGGGGGAGCGGTGGGGGAGGGGGCGGCTGCGGAGGTGGGGTGGGGTGGGGCTTGAGTGACTGGTTGTCATGGAGGAGACCAAGCACGTACACTGCTATTGACAGCACGCACACTGCTGACATTATCGCCAGCACGCACACTGCTGACCCATTTAAGCTGCACGCACACTGCTGACCTTATCGCCAGCACGCACATTGTTGACTTAATCGCCAGCACGCACACTGCTGATCTCATCGCCAGCACGCACAGTGCTGACCCATATAGCCAGCACGCACATTGCTGACCTAATAGCCAGTACGCACTCTGCTTATCTTATCGCCAGCAGACACACACTGCTGACCTTATCGCCAGCACGCATATTGTTGACCTTATCGCTAACACGCACACTGCTGACTCATCTAGCCAGCACGCACACTGCTGACCTTATCGGCAGCACACACACACTGCTGACCTTATCGCCAGCACGCACACTGTTGACCCATATAGCCAGCACGCATACTGCTGACCTTACAGCCAGAACGCACACACTGCTGACCTTATCGCCAGCACGCACACTGTTGACCCATATAGCCAGCACGCATACTACTAACCTTATAGCCAGCACGCACACTACTGACCCATGTAGCCAGCAGGAGCCATTGAGCAGACAGACATCACAAGTTATGCCACTGTCACACACGGACTATCTTTAAATTCTCCTGAGTTTCTGGCTCAAAACCTTGTAGGCAAACATGCCTTTTCTCAACGGAGAAAGCACTCTTACACTCTCTCTCAGTAAACAGTATGTATCTCTTATAACAATACACACAAGTATATGGCTTAGAGCAGGTCTTTTACAAAATTCAGATAAGTAATTTTCTTTGTAGTTGCCATAAGTTTAGGAACACGTACACACACACACACACACACACACACACACACACACACACACACACACACACACACAAATCCGCGCTCAGCTGTGCTGTATCGATGGTTTCTGTAACAAAAGGCTTTCGACAAAAATAAAGCAAGGGGCAAGCACATTCTCGTGTCAGACAGTAGCAAGGTCAATTTAAAAGCATTTGGTTGTGAGTAATATTTTTGGGGGATGTACATTTCCCGTAGTTCTTTATATTTCGTACAAACAAGAATAAAATGCAATTCCGATTCTTCTGTATTAAGACAAAATGGACAGTTAGCATTTTCTCGTTTTTTTGAATGTCTTGACCGATGGGGTTTTAACTGTGACACACCCGAGTCTTATTCTTGTTAGGTGTTTTCTTAGAACAGGATTTCTGACATTGTTTATATAGTTTGGAACATCACAGAGTTGTCTCTAAACGATGAGTAGATTTATATCTGTCCCTAGACCTAAGAGTGGAGTCCAAATCTTGCAAACGGCAGTCAAGTAATCTCTGCTTGAAGGCAGAAAAAAAAACCTTTAACATGACCCACACACCTTGGTTATCCCAGACATAGCCAAACCCATATCTATATAAATTATAGCATATGCTGGTTGCCCAGTTCTTTTTGCCATTATTGTGGAGGATGAATAGCACTTTGTATGCTTTCTTTGGTAGGCGGTTTTCTTCCATTGTGATAAGTTTAAGCCAGTATTTAATACATTTGGTGTAAGTCTGAATATATAAGGGATACCTGCCAGTTTCACAATATAGGAGTGCACTAGGTGTTTTAATGCTAACATTTAACAATCGTTTCATGGCAAGCAGATGCACTCTTTCGATCACAGTGTGTGATTTGCTGTCAAGCCCCAAACTTCTGCTCCATAGGTCAAAATAGGCTGAATTTGACAATCAAATATCTTAAAGAAAAGTTTGGGATTATTTTTTCCAAAGGGACCACAAAAATTTCAAAATACTGAAAACGCCTCTTTTAGCTTTCATAGCCATGTCTTCCAGTGAGTAAGAAAAAGTTAGTCCCGTGGAGAAGATCAGTCCAAGGTACTTGTATTGGTTTACTATTTCTAATGTTTTGCCATTATAAAACCATTTCTCTCTTCCAGCAACATGACCCCCATTTCTAAATATGATTATTTTAGATTTTTCTTCATTAACCGTAAGCTGGAGTCTGTTGGATGTTTTACTCAGAATATCTAACTGATGCTGGAGACCAATCACAGAGTGAGAGAGGAGAACAACATCGTCAGCAAATAACAGAATGAGTATATGTAATAAATCGGGTGACAAACTTATCCCGTGTTTTCCCGATTGTATAATGTCATTTGCTAGTTCGTTGATGATGAATAGGGAAAACAAAATTGGGCTGCAATTATCACCCTGTTTTAACCCCACGTGGACAATGAAAAGTGTCAGTGACGTCATTATTTGCACGAACTTTCGCTTTTACCACTTGTACATGCTTCTTATAGCTTTATATATCTTACCACCAATGCCGTTTTTGCGTAATATAAGCCACAGGTGCTTTCTGTCTATAAGATCGAACGCTTTTTTAAAATCTATAAACGCTGCGTACAGTTTCTGGCCAGCTGACAACTGTTTTTGGACAAGTGTTAGTAGCGTAAAAATATGATCAACTGTGCTATAATTCTTTCTAAATCCTGCTTGTGACTCGCTTAATATATTATTGAGTTCTACCCAGTTAGTTAGGCGTTTGTTTATAATGTAGGTGTACAATTTACTATTAATGTTCAGCAATGATATACCTCTATAGTTGTCGGGTAAATTGGCATCACCTTTTTTGTACAGGGGCTGAATAAGCGATTCGGACCAGCAAAGTGGAAAGGTTCCAGAATCAAAAAGTTTGTTAAACAGTTTAGTTAGGAAAGAAATAATCTGCGGGGAAGCAAATTTGTAAAATTCACCGCTGAACCCGTCTGGTCCAGAGGCTTTGCCAAACTTCAGTGCTTGGATAGCTCCCATGACTTCTGACTCGGTAATTACCGCATCCAGCTCAGAGCTGTCGAAATTAGTGTCGAAAAACCACTGACTATCATTATCGTAAGTGGAATCAAACTTTCCGTTATGTGTAGCATCATTGTTAGAACAGACAGAATCGAATACTGTCCTAAAGTGGTCAAACCACTCTTCTTTAGTGATACAGCTATCCGCTGTTTTCCTAGATGTTCTTGACTTGATTGTTCCCCAGAACTTTTTTGGGTCGGTCTTATTTTCTTCTAGTATTTCTAGCGTGCGTTTTTTTGTCTTCTTCCGTTTACTACTTATAAGACATTTATATTCTTTTCTGTTTTCAGAGTAGAAACGTCTAAGTTCTTCGGCGCGCTTTTTGTCTTTACACTTATTGAAATTTCTGAGAGAAAGTTGCAAGTCTGATTTCATCCTCTTACATTCAGTATCAAACCATGGGCTTTTCCTTATTTCGCCAGTTGTAACAGTTTTTATCATACACTGACCAGCAACAGTCAAGCCTTCGTATAATTATTTATGGCTAAATCTATATTTTCGTCAATTAATGCAGAAGCTTGATTGAAGGTATCAATAACGTCTTTAGACGTAAGAGCTTGTAAATAGGTATACAGGTTGTCCTGGTTCCAAACAATTCTTGGACTACAGTCTTTTTAGGGCTTGACGCAAATCTCTCTTAAATGCTTTTGAGTACTTAATATCATTTCAATAGGCATATGTTTGCATTCGACTTTTGGAATTACTCGCAGTTTTTGAGCGTATCCGACAATGCACCTGGACATCAAAAAAATAGTCAATGACACTGGATCCATTGTGTGCAATATACGTATATTCGCCTTGTTGTCGCCAGAAATAAGACCATTCAATATCAATAAGCAGAACTGTTCACACAATTTCAGCAAAAATCTGCCAAAATCATTTGTTGACGTGTCTTTAGAGTTTCGTTGATACTGACGTTCTAACTCAGTTTCGTCTGGATTGCTCAAAATTAAATCAGGGGAAGAAAAGTCATCAGCATTTGCATTCCCAGTCCTTGCATTAAGATCTCCCATTACTATGAGAGGCAATTCACCAAATTGTTCATAAATATCTAAAATACAATGTTCCAATAAGTAGGTTCCATTTTCAATTTCTGTATCAACGTAATAAGGGCTCTGACTAGGGGGAATATACATACCAATGAGCACATTATCAACATGTAGGCCCATAATTGCTTTGGACATCTTGAGAACGACACAGTTGTCATATTCTAAAGGAATACGCTTTACAAATTTGATAATTCCTTCTTGACCATTAGAGCAACGCCGCCCAGACAAGCGCGAGTTTGCGCTATCGACAGTTTTTGAGCGCTGGGGACACGAAAACCTGAAAGGTGGGAAAAAAAATGCATGGGAAAATCGAATGCGAACGTTTCAGTGAGAAAAATTACATCATAATCAGCGAGAAACAATCTGACTTCAGGTTGATAGACGGTACACAAGCCTTCAATATTATAAGTGACAAAGGATAGAGATTTGTTGTTGAAACAAGTGGGCTTAAAGGATTTCATGACACGGACAGGGCCGAGTCCCTAGGTGTTCGTAGGTTGCCCTTTTCTGTCAGTTCGTGAAGAACCAGTCCCAACACGCGGGAAGCATTCTGTCACTTGTTGTTGTCTGGCATTTGCTTTGCTGCGTGTCAGTCTGCACTGGGTTTGGGGAGTCTCAGATATTAAAGAAAAGTTCTGCTGGTCTGATTTCACGAAGCTTTTCTCGGAAGCTCGGAGACTGCCTCTCACTTCTGTATCGTTTGAGGTGATTGGGGACTGGCTTTCTATCTGGTCAACAGCAGACCAGGGATTTAACCAGCTGTTTAACATCTGTGTCACTAGTGTCCATCTGGTTGTCAACAGTAGGTGAATTAACTGTGGACATGGATGAGGACAGATCTGTTTGGGCTGAGAGGTCCTTCGCAGGCAGTCTGCGCAGGGTAGCCAGGCGCAGCATGGAGACGGGGAGTGCTGCTGCCTGGTACGCCATTCTTTGCTGATGAAGAATAGTTTTCTGGGGAAGGGTGTGCCATAGCACCATCATCAGCTACTGCAGCCTGTCGGGATGCCTGGTAGTCTCCACGTACATCCTGGCCATTCACATCCATTGATGCAGACACTGGCTGATGCTCCGTATTCCTCTCTGCACCGTGCTCAGGGAACGGGTCTTGTGACCTCGTGATCAGTGGAAGCCAGTAGACTAGCGCCCCACTTGTTGATCACGATCCCGTTATTTGACCGTGAAGAGCGCTGGGGTTTTGGAGGGTCTTCCAAATGTTGTACAGCCCCTAGATTTGTAAACGATGTAAATTCGTGATTAGAATGTGAGGTGAGATAGCCATGCGCCATCCTTTCCTCGCCCTGTTGTGACCCCGCTGACCTTGCTGATGCATGCGGGATGTGGCCAGTGTTCTCTCTGCCCGATGTCCTGGAAGTAGCGGAAAAGTGGTCATGTCTGCCGTCCATGGAAGCTGGCTGTCCGGGGGACAAGGATTCTGATGGGGAAGATCATGAGAGCGGTTTGGGGCGGGGTCATGAAAACAGATTGGGGAGGGGTCATGAGAACAGGGGCGGGGGGAGAACGGTTTGGGGCGATGATGAGAACGTTTTGGGGTGGGGGTCATGAGAGCAGTTTGGGGGGGGGGTCATGACGATATGGGGCGGGGTCATGAGAACGGTTTGGGGCGGTGCCATGAGGACGGTTTGGGGCAGGGTCATGAGAACGGTTTGGGGCGGAAACTGACAGGATGGCTGTTCAGGCGTTGGGTCTGTGCTGGGCTCGCTCGATGAAGTCGATGTGGACTGCATCTTCGTCAGCTGATCTCTCCACATCATATGGAGGGACAGACCTCCTGTTTCTGCCGTAGAATAGTCTGCCCTTCCAGAAGTAGGCGTGGCGGCCGGCACCTCTTTCTTCTTTAATGATCTGGTTCTGGCGGTCTGTGAGGTCCGAGGCAACACGTATCCTGACATCAGCCACCATCTCCCTTCTGCAGTCCTGGGCCTTGAGAATGTCTACCTTGTCTTGACCATGACACAGTCGGGCAATGATGGAACGGGGATGACCACTGTTCCTCTTTGGACCAACACGGTGTGCACGCTCTATATCATCGACTGACCATTGCTTGAAAGAAAAGAATCGATTTATAGCTGTACAACCTTACGAACACACATAGAATCTGTCTCTTTAGGGCCTTCAAAAACATTGAAGAACCGTAAGTTGTTACGACGAGAAAACGACTCTAGTTTGTCAACTTGTATATCCATTTTGTGAGACACATCTAGGAATAGATCTTTCCACTGGAACAGGTTTTTGCATTGTTCTTCCAGGATGTGGCACTTGTCGGACAAAAGGCTAACATCATGCTTCAGCTGCTCGTTATCTCTTTGCAGAGCTTCGCAAAAGCATTCCAATTTTCGTATTGTGTCATTATTTTGGTACTTTGGGTAACCTGCTATGGAGAACATTCGTTGACTCAGAGACTCAGGGGCTTGTTTTTGAGCAGTCACGGAGTGCACAGTTCTGCTATCGACTGGAGTGCGATCATCAATGTAATAGGTATTTGGGAATCCAGTGTACTGATTCCATTTTGTGCTTCTCCTTGCCGGCCCAGGGTTGGATTCTATATCTCCGCAAGACAACAAAAACCAACTGATCAGAACCGCAGAGGTTTCAAGAATGAAGAACAGTGTTATATGTGGAATATGAATGAGTATTACGACACGTGCCTTTGGTTTGTGACTCCTTTTTGACTTTAACGTGAAGCGCACTGCCACGCTCCACATCAGGAACAGACGGTGAAGGTGAGCAACGCTTGCTGTCACACACAGGCGGCTGAAGTTGTCACCCTCAGTGTGTTGGGATGGGAAAGTTTCACAGACGACGCCTGCATCATCTGTCTTTTCGCTCAGTATAATCGTAGTGAGAAGAACAGAAGCAAGAAACATTGTCATCACGCGGGTAAGGGGCCACGCAAGACTTATCTCTCATGTGCCTGTGTCAAAGTCTTCCCCCTTCCTTCTGCCCTGAGCACGGAAGTAATTTGCACGTGTTGCAGCCATGGTTGTCCGGCTGTCCTATTTAACGAGGAATAGAGTTCAGTATTTAAAGTCCTTAATTTTAGTAAATCAATTACTGGGTCAATCAGCACTGAAATGATTCCACAAGTTCAACACAGTATGCAACACACCTTCACCCGATGGTAAAATTCGTCGCTGTTTGTGATCCAGAAACACTGAAATTTTGTTTCAGTTGTATACATTTTCACTAAGATCATTCAGGGCAGGGCAGCAAAATAAAAATTGCAATTCATCTTCTTTTCCAATGTTACATAGACGACAGGTAAGCAAATTTTCATTTCTGACACTTTATCTAACGCAATGGCATGCAATACGAGACACACCAAATCGAAACTTGGTCAATTCATTTTTTATTCACAGCTCAATGTACAGTTCTCTCAAGTGAGTAGTTTTAACAACTTGCACTGTGCAAATCTGTCACTAGTACGTATGTGATCATTCCAGTCCAGCCATCTACAATCAATAATTCTTTGCCTAAAAGATGTTTTTAAAAAACCTGATATATTTTGGGCACTCTGTTGTCCCAGACAAACGAAAATCCAAAA
>JADBJO010015745.1:30000-42775 GCA_016801955.1 Conus betulinus | reverse complement strand
CGACGTTGTGGACGAAGTCATCACTGTTCCACATTGTGGACGAAGTCATCACTGTTCCTGTCCTTGGCTTGACAACGTTTCGGATTAAGTCATCACTGTTCCTGTCTCTTGACTTGACAACGTCGTGGACGAAGTCATCACTGTTCCTGTCTCTTGATTTGACGACGTCGTTGACGAAGTCATCACTGTTCCTGTCTCTTGACTTGACTACGTCATGGACGATGTCATCACTGTTCCTGTCTCTTGACTTGACGAGGCTGTGGACATAGTCATCACTGTTCCTGTCGCTTGACATGACGACGACGAGGACGAAGTCATCACTGTTCGTGTCTCTTGGCTTGCAAACGTTGTGGACGAAGTCATCACTCTTCCTGCCTCTTGACTTGACGACGTTGTGGACGAAGTCATCACTGTTCCTGTCCCTTGACTTGACGACGTTGTGGACGAAGTCGTCACTGTTCTTGCCCTTGACGTGACAACGTTGTGGGACGAAGTCATCACTGTTCCTGTCACTTGACGACGTTGTGGATGAAGTCATCACTCTTCCTTCTCTTGACTTGACTTGACTACGTCGTGGACGAAGTCATCACTGTTCGTGTCCCTTGACTTGACGTTGTTGACGAAGTCATCATTGTTCCTATCGCTTGACGTGACGACGTTGTGGGCGATGTCATCACTGTTCCTGTCCCTTGGCTTGACGACGCTGTATACGAAGTCATCACTGTTCCTGTCCCTTGACGTGAGAACGTTGTGGACGAAGTCATCACTGTTCCTGTCCCTTGGCTTGACGACGTTGTGGACGAAGTCATCACTGTTCCTGTCCCTTGGCTTGACGACGTTGTGGACGAAGCCATCACTGTTTCTGTCTCTTGACTTGAAGACATTGTGGACGAAGTCATCACTGTTCCTGTCTCTTGGCTTGACGACGTTGTGGACGAAGTCATCACTGTTCCTATCTCTTGACTTGATGACGTTGTCGACTAAGTCATCACTGTTTCTATCTGTTGACTTGATGACGTTGTCGACTAAGTCATCACTGTTACTGTCTCTTGGCTTGACATTGTGGCGAAGTCATCATTTTTTTCTATCTCTGACTTGATGGCGTTGTGGAGTAAGTCATCACTGTTCCTATCTGTTGACTTGACGACGCTGTGGACGAAGTCATCACTGTTCCTGTCCCTTGGCTTGACGACGTTGTGGATGAAGCCATCACTGTTCCTGTCCCTTGGCTTGACGACGTTGTGGACGAAATCGTCACTGTTCCTGCCTCTTGACTTGATGACGTTGTCGACCAAGTCATCACTGTTCGTATCTGTTGACTTGATGACGTTGTCGACCAAGTCATCACTGTTCGTATCTGTTGACTTGATGACGTTGTCGACCAAGTCATCACTGTTCCTGTCCCTTGACTTGACGACGCTGTGGACGAAGTCATCACTGTTCCTATCTGTTGACTTGATGACATTGTTGACGAAGTTATCACTGTGCCTATCAGCTGACTTTATTACGTTGCTGACTGCTGAAGTGAAGCGAGGAGGAGGGGAGCAGGGGTTGAAGTGAACAACAAAGGATAACAGACGAGAAGTGTCGCTTTTCGTGTGTTGTTCTTGTTGTTCTGTTGTTGTTCTGTCCTATGCACATCATGCTTGTCTAAGCATGAACTAGCTTCCAATTGTAAGTGTGAGTTAAAAAGCCTGTGAGCGTGCACACCTAATAAAAAAATGGTAAAAAAAAAAAAAACTGGATTAAAAACGGACACATAAATCCTCCCCGTAGAAGTTCTGGAATTTAACAGCGTACACAACGAAAAACGATAATAGTTCACTGCACACACATACCGAAACAAACAAACAAACAAAAAAAAACAAAACAAAACAAACAACAATGTTAGGTAGGCAAACAAGGTCTGAACGCCTTTGGCTAATGCGTAGGTCAGGCATCTGTTACGTCGCAGCCACGAGACGTTCTTCTTCAACTCTCTCATCTTAGTTGTTTATTCATTTATCCATCAGCTTTAAATCATGCGTAGTGTGGCCTCAAAACTTGGCGGATGTGGTGTAGCGTATATGGACTAGTCCGCACGCAGTGACGCCTCCTTGAAACTGAAACTGAAACCTTCTAAGGAAACAGTCGCCACGACAAAAAGCACATCACTGCTATGAACGTTTCCACTGCCAGGTGTGAAACGCCTTGCAGAGAGACATTTGTGTGGGATTTTTTTTTTACTAAAACTGGGTATCCAGACAGGCGACATGAAATAGACATAATTACCTGCCCAACGTAGACATGTGAACAAAAGTGATTGTCAGAGACCCAGGTAGGCCTTAGCATTTAGTGACAGAGTTCTGTCAGCCATAGCATTTAGAGTTCTGTCAGCCATAGCATTTAGTAACAAAGTTCTGTCAGCCATAGCATTTAGTAACAAAGTTCTGTCAGCCATAGCATTTAGTGACAGAGTTCTGTCAGCCATAACATTTAGTGACAGAGTTCTGTCAGCCTTAGCATTTAGTGACAGAGTTCTGTCAGCCTTAGCATTTAGTGACAGAGTTCTTTGTCCGGCCATAGCAGCATGATACAAAGTATTTTAGTGAGCGAGATCTATTGGCCATAGCAGCGTGATAACACTGCATTTTAGTGACAGAGATCCGTTGGTCATAGCGAAATGATACTTTACATTTTTGGTGATATACATGTTGGCCCATGCAGCATGATACATAATGTTCAAGTGACAAAAATCTTTTTATCAGCCATAACAACACGTGACACTGCATTTTAGTGACGGAGATCTGTTGGTCATAGCAGCATGATACATAATATTCAAGTCACAAAGATCTTTATCAGCCATAACATGATACACTGCATTTTAGTGGCAAGGACCTCTAGCGTCCATAGCAGCATAACACACTTTTTTTTTTTTTAGTGTCAGAGATCTCTGCCAGAGGATCTCAACCACCCATAGCAGTATAATACACTGCATTTTAGTGACACAGATCTTTGTCGGCCATTGCTGCTTGATAGACTATATTTTAGTCACAATGATTTCAAATACCCCGAAGCAATTGACACCACTTATCAAATCATAAACATCACATCCATCATTAATCTGTTACTGGGTGCTGGCAAGATTTTGACTTACGCCCCTCTCAGAAAAACTTCCTGTTTACAGACGTCTCCTCCTCTGCACATACACCTCCACCTTGGGCAGATAATTAAGACCCATCAACTCAAGCACACTTCGAAAAGATGAGGTAAATCTTAATCTCTATTCGACACTGGTTTCACACCCACACACACACACACACACACACACACGCACACACAAACACACACACACAGGTCGATCACAAGACAAGCACTTGATACAAGACATGACAACAGGACACACTGAACAGACAGACAAACACAGGACAACAGTGCTGGCGCACAACAAACCTGGACAAACAGTTACCAGACAAACACTGCTGTTGAGCCCTGCGGTCAGCCCAGGAACTGGTCAGGCAGGATGATGAAACAGAGAATCTCCACAGGATCACAGGCCAGTCACACAGACAGGCTTGCAGGCCTACCCCTAGTTTCTGAACAAGGTCAGCTCATACTGACAAACATCAGTCCACCAGCTCAGCAATCTACTATCATCACGCAGCGACCACGGCACAACTTCACCTAGTACACACTGAGACTAACACTACACACACGGACTATGCACTAGCCCTACGGCTGGGTTAAACAATAATCTTCCCCACACAAGCCTCTCCAGATTGTTTTATATACCGAACCAGCGGCCACAACACACCTCACCTCACCTCACCTATCCCTTGACATCGTCTGTTGTCGTTGGGGCACCCCTGATGACTGGCCACCACCCTCCTCCATCCGTCCCTGTCCTCCACCGCTCGCTGAGATTCTGCTAGGCTCATTCCAGTCCACTCTTGGATATTGTCCTCCCACCTCTTCCTTTGTCTTCCTCTGTTGCGGCTTCCTCTGACTGTTCCTTGCAGGACTGTCTTTGCAAGGCCTGCTGAACGGGACACATGTCCGTACCACTTCATTTTCCGCTTCTTGACGACTGTCAGTAGGTCTTCATGGGGTCCAATGGCTTGTTGAATTATTATACGGACTTCTTCATTTGTCACGTGGTCGGGGGCCGGAATAGCTCTGGTGGTAGAGCGCCGGACTCGTAATCCAAGGGTTGCGGGCTCGAATCTCCGCCGGGCCGTTTCGGTACAGGGTGGGTGGGTGGGGGGGGGGGGGGGGTCCCTCTGAGTTAACATTGGTTCTGACTCCATTTCCCATACAGTCCTTCGAGTAAGACTGCAAACCGAGGTTCCGTGTGTGAACGCACGCATAACATCTTGCACACACGTAAAATCCCATCAACAACTTTTGGAAGAGAAGGCCAGTTTGGCTGTTGGCATGGATGACACGTTACACATAGCATGCACCTTCCCCGAAGACGGAGTATGGCTGCCTTAATGACGGGATAAAAAAAAACCGTCGTACACACAAAACTCCACTCCCTTTGTAGGGTAGATGGGATTAATACTTGCCTGTCCAGATAGAGTGTCCACAGGAGTATCAGCCTGCGTACGCAGAAGTCACGTGGTCTGTGTAATGGATGCCCAAGATCTTTCTATTGCATCTCATTTCAGTTGCCAGAATTCTTCATTGTAACTCTGCTGTGAGTGTCCAAGTTTCACATGCATACAGAAAAAACTGAGAGGGCAAGGGAGCGCATTAGGTGGATCTTGGAGCGAAGACTGAGGTTTTTGTCTCTCCATATAGTTTTTCGTTTTGCCACTTACAGCTGCTGTGTGTGCAATCCTTGCCACAGCAGCTCAGTCTTTGAGCCTTCATCAGATATGATGGATCCTAGGAATTTGAAGGTCTCTACAACACAACTGACTGCCAAATAGCTCACTTCAACCAGCGTGCCCTGAGCACGTGCAAAATGACCACATCTCAAAATGAAAAAATAATAAAGTTTATAAAAAAAAAACTTTTGGTGGTAGATGACTCCCTTAGAGTAGGAGAGGAAAATAGATGTTTCAAAGCTTGAAACGTCAATTTTTCCTCTCCTACTCCAAGGGATTCAACTACCACCAAAATTTTTTTCATGAACTTTATAATTTTTTTTATTTTTTACCACGAATCCAGCTGTCAACTTTTGTTTCTTCCTTGACCACATCCCAAGCCACAAGAGAGAGAGAGAGAGAGAGAGAGAGAGAGAGAGAGAGAGCAGCGCCAACCAGTGACCTGATCACAACTCTCCCCGTATGACACCCAACCTCCTTTCTTCAGACAGGCAGGCCATACCAATCTTTCAACCTGTCAGCTTTTCACCAGCTCTGTGTCGGTCTGTATGTCTGTCTGTTGGGAGTCATCATGCCGACAGCACACGTAACAAAATGCTGAAATGAAGAGACTCCACGGTGTTACAGTATGATACAGTGCATTGTGGTGAGGGAGGTTCTGTTCAGCATGATACACAGTGTTGGTGAGAAGGAGGGAACATGTACGTTTTGGGGAATGTGTGTAGAAGAGAGGAGAGGACCAAGAAGGAGTGGGGATGAGAGTGGAGGGGAGGAGGAGGGAGAGAGGAGAGGACAGGCAAAGAAAACAACTGTAAAAAAAAACAAACTTGTGGAATGTCTTGCTGACCACATTTCATCTTCGTATCTGCACACTCTGTCCCCCCCCACCTTCCACCCATCCCCCCCTCCCACGCTTCCCAAGTCACTTCCACCCACCTCTCTCTCTCTCTCTCTGTCTCTGTCGCTGTCCCCAAACTCCCCCTTAATCTCCTCCTCGCTCTCTCCTCCCTCTGTCTGTCGGTCTGTCTGTCTGTCTGTCTCCTTCTGTCTCCATTCTCATCCTTTCCCCCCCTCCTCGCTCTCTCCCTCCCTCCTTCCTCCCTCTGTCTGTCTCTGTCTGTCTGTCTGTCTGTCTGTCTGTCTGTCCCCCCATATGCACGCATATAGCTGACAGCCGTACACATGAGGACGAACAGTGACTTTCGTGTTGTCAATGGTGTTTCAGATGGACAGAGGATGTATCAAGACAAGCATCGACAGACAATGAGGAAACTGTTTACCTTGGGACGTAAACTGAAAAGGTAAAAATAATTTCTTCCATCCTCCCCCCACCTCTCTCTCTCTCTTTCTCTCTGGGTTGTCAGCCAACAGCTGCAGACAAGACACGCATGGCTTAATCTTTGAGACAAACACATAACTACCCATCAACAGACAAGACACGCATGGCTTAATCTTTGAGACAAACACATGATCACCTATCAACAGAATGCAACCCGTATTCTGCGTGTCCACCTCGTCCCTTGGACAGTATAACCAGCACAGTGGCCAGTGCAGGCTTGCCGATGGGACCGCTCTCGCAGACGATGATGTAAGTGCTCTGCAGGTGATCCGGATCAGTGAGCTAACACCTGCAGCTCATGGAATGAGTCTTCACGAGAGACGGACAACAGATTCACAACCGATTTAGGTCCACGAGGCGATGGTGAGAAAAACTCCGGTGGGCTTCTGCTCAATTTTTTTGCTGTTTGCTGAACAGGTCCGGGTCCTTGTCATCACCAGCTCTCTCTTAAAGCTCCCAAAATCCATCCATACAAGTACTTGAATGCACCTGAGATTAAAACACCGGTACCTGATACACTACATTATCGCAAGCTGCTGTGACTTTTAAGATATCAAAATCACCAGAGTTATGGGGAGAGCAGCCTGTTGAGTGACCACATATCGCGGCATTGCAAAGCAAATCAAGACACTGAGATGGAGGCTGCTGACAAGCAACTGGAAGAAGAAACTGAATATGCCACAGCCAGGAAGAGATGTCGGAATATCTGGAGGTATCTCTCCCTGGACAGCAATGGCCCTGAAGCGAACTGGTGCACATTCAGAGGTGTGGTCTACAACACTGCGAAGCAGACTCTAGGACACCCCAGTCAGAAAGATCAGGATTTGCTTGACGGAAATGATGTAGAGATCGTGTGAAGCACACGGAGCGTGGGTTGGTAATAGACACTCTTAGTTCAAACATGACCAGTTCAAACACGTACGCAGCAGAGTGCAGTCCAGCATCAGGAACATGGAGGACAGATGGTGGACAGCTAGAGCAGAAGTCTACAGTCCATCTTCAATGCGATGACTCCAGGTCCACCCTCTGAGGGGACACTCCTGACAGGTAAGGGAGACGTCATGCAGAACTGGGACGCCTGAGGGGACGCTCCTGACAGATATGGGAGACGTCGTGCAGAACTGGGACGCCTGAGGGGACGCTCCTGACAGATAAGGGAGACGTCATGCAGCACTGGGACGCCTGAGGGGACGCTCCTGACAGATAAGGGAGACATCATGCAGCACTGGGACGCCTGAGGGGACACTCCTGACAGATAAGGGAGACGTCATGCAGCACTGGGACGCCTGAGGGGACACTCCTGACAGATAAGGGAGACGTCATGCAGCACTGGGACGCCTGAGGGGACACTCCTGACAGGTAAGGGAGACGTCATGCAGCACTGGGACGCCTATTTTCGTCACCCCCCTGAACAGACTTTGGTCATGTAATGAAAAAGTCATCCTGGACAAGCGACAATGACCTGTAGTTGACACCATGGACAAAAACCTCAACGCTGATGAAAGAAAGAGAGAGCCATCAACCAGATGTAAAACAGGTAAAGCTCCAGGACCTGATAGGATTCCTTTAGAAGTTTTCTAAGTATGATGGCGCATCCTGGTTCAGAAACTCGCTGACTTTCTTGGACACTTCTAGGAGTGTGGCATTTTTCCTCAGGACTTCAATATGCTAATATCATCCAGCTACGCAAAAAAACAAAGATGACGAGCCCGCACATGACAACCACAGGGGTATATCTTTACTGAACATTGCGGGCAAAATGTTAGCAAGGATCCTGCTGAACAAACTCACGCAGCTGCTGATTGATTATTTGGTTCCAGAGAGCCAGTGTGATTTCAGAAGTATCCGTGGTATAGTGGATATTACTTTCTCTGTCAGACAGCTGCAAGAGATGTGCCTAGAGCAGCATTAGAACTTGTTCTTCCTCTTTTTTTTTTTTTTTGTTGCTTCATTTTTGTGCGCCTCAGTGGCATTGCATGCACGGTGCTCATTCTCACTCCTCATCCACAGCCCCAGCACTGGCAATCCACAGAGAACAGTCAAAACAGTCAGGAGGTAATCGACCAGAGGAGACACTGCACTGCTACCGAGCCATTACGATGGTGTTCAGTGGTGCCTGTTCTGATCCAACATACGTAGGACACCACCTACAAAGCCCCCTACTGACGACAATAATTGTTTAGTCACGTAACCAGCGTGAGTGAGCTCTCCCTCCGGAGGGCGCCCACCACGTCCGTCCAACAATAGTCCCCATGAATTTGCCAATACTGGTTCCCTGACAGAATAAAACCCAGGCCACAGACATGGAGAGACAATCAACACTGAGGCCATCCTGAGAACAGGGCATGAAGGACCATAGAATTTGAGACTTTTTTTTTTAAATGCTGATAGATAAATAAAGACGAGGATGATGAAGATAATACTATGGATTTCCATTCAGATCTTAGTCTGCATGACAGGGCTGTACTATGTACTTACTTTCAAAATACATCCCAGCGTCAACTAGGCCCGAGAGATACAGACACCTGCAGTATTGATCAGGAAACTTGAGCAACGATCTCAGAGACGCATCCATTAAGTGGATGAAATCCAACTGTGTGGTCCCAATCTTCCCAACTAAGCCCATAGCAAACTGAACTCCAGGTAGGCCGCCGGTTGGGGCAGAAAACCCCTACGAATAAATGGCTCTGATGGGAGTCGAACCCACGACCTCCAAGCCGGGAGTCCGCAGTGCTAACTGCTTCATCATGGATTACTTCTCTTTGATGATCTCACAATGGCTTTTGACACAGTGAGGGACCAGGTCTATAGCCCATGGTACCCAAAGTACACTGCGCCCTCAGTTCATTTCTCTGGTGAGGTCCTTCCATGACGACATGGTGGCCAGAGAGTTGTGAAAAAATGGGATGTGTCTGAACTGTTTCCAGTCACAAATGGGGGGTGAAATAAGGATGTGTCCTGGCACCTACCTTCTTTAGTCTGCTTTTTGCAACAATGCTTGCATCAGCTTTTGCCAACACTACAGCCAAGATCACCATACGCTGTTGTGCAGATGGGCACTTTGTCGACCTGCGACGCCTGAAAGCGAACACTGAAGTCCTAGAGGCAGTCGTTCACAAGGTTTTTTTTTCTTTTCCAAATCGCTGTGCCTAGACTGCCTACACAGAATAAATCTACAGCATCTTTCAGCTTGCCTCTCAACTGCAGCAACAGTCTCTGGCCTCTCCATCAGTTTCAAGTCATGATGCAGACAGCTCCAGCAGTGACACATCTGGACCCTTCTCTTACCATCCAGGGCACTGGTCTGAAGAATGTGGACAATTTCACACACTTGGGCAGTGGCTTGTCTTTGTCAGGAAGCACTGACAAAGAAATAGCAGTCGTGTTGCAAAGGCCAGCACTTCCTTTGGTCGGTTGTGGACAAGAGTGTGGAAGGAGTCGGGCCTAAAGCCAGCAACAACATAGCTGTCTACCACATCAACATTGCTGTCTATCACATCAACATTGCTGTCTACCACATCAACATTGCTGTCTACCACATCAACATTGCTGTCTACCACATCAACATTGCTGTCTACCACGTCAACATTGCTGTCTACCACGCAGCGGTCCTGACCTCTCTTCTGGTAAACCAGGATGTGAAATCTGGACGCCGTACCACAGGCACGTCAAGAAACTTGATCAGCTCCACCTCCACTGCCTCTACCAGATCCTTGGCAGGACGGGGCGTCAGAGGCTGACGTTCTCAAGCAGGCTGATGTGTACGGCACTGAGACACTTGCACATGAATGCCCCAAGAGATGGACAGGTCATCTTGTGAGAACGACCAGTTCCCAAAGCAAGTGTTCTTCTCTGAGCTGGCAGCTGAATCTGGCGCTCGCCATTCAGGAAGGCAAGTGAAGCTGAAGGACGTCCTAAAATGCAAACTAAGGGCATGCAATGTTCCCCTCATGGAATGGGAGAAGCTGGGAAGCCTGGGGACTAGCAATTCACAACGGGACTGTCCAGTCTGAGGAACAGTGCCTGGGAGACCTTGACAGCAAATGACCAGCCCGCAAAGAGAACAGAACAGACCCAACTGCTGCTGTTGCCTGCCCCTGGTTAGGTAGAATCTGGGCTTCAGAGTTCGGGTTATGCTTTCCCTTGTGGCATCTCTCAACACTGAGTGACCACCATAGTGGTGTAGTAGTGTGTGTGTGTGTGTGTGCGTGCGTGCGTGCGTGCGTGCGTGCGTGCGTTGTGTGTGTGTGTGTGTGTGTGTGTGTGTGTGTGTGTGTTTCTCTGTATGTGTGTGTGTGTGTGTGTGTGTTTTCTGTGTGTGTGTGTGTGTGTATGTGTGTGTGTGTGTGTGTGTGTGTGTTGTGCGCGCGCGCGCGCGCGCACTCGTACACGTGCGTAAGTTTGTGTGGGAGGCAGGATGGGGAATGGGGTGGGGTGGGGTGGGGTGCGCACCTGGGTATGTGTTCCAGCTTAACATTCTTTATGTCATTGGAACCACTAGACAGAAGCAAACTAGACTGAATAACGAACATCCCTACGATCTTTCCGGTCACCCGCATCTCTTTAAGATGCAGTTTATAAATAAAATCACTTTTACACACACACACACACACACACACACACACACACACACACACACACCCCCCCCCCCCCCCAAAAAAAAAAAAAAAAAAAAGCTTTAGGCTTACAGATAGATTCAAATGTCAAAGTTCAAGGACAATGCAGAGAAGATGTGTATCCTTATGCTTAGACCTACATTATCTTTCAAAATGAAATAGTTTGAAAGAGCAGCAGCAACTGAATGTTGACGTCTACGTCACAACACTCAGCTGACTGGAGAGAAGAGTGTTCAGGCAGAGCAGCGTACAGGCAGGTAGTGTGCAGGGTCTGGCGAAGGGACGCGCGTTCTTTGCGTCCCTTTTCAGTCAGCTCTACACCGGACAGGAACACTCAGTTTTTTTGTACTCCCAGTTCTTACAGAACAGGGAGTACTTTACAATGGGAATGCTGCCTATCTGTGTGTCCGTCCGTGGTCAAAAATGTGTTCCACTCGCTCCAGACAAAACTGTTGGACCGATCTTTCTGAAAATAGGTAGATATGTTCATTATGTGTCACGGATGATGCCCGATGTTCTATATTACCAGAATAGCCGTTTTACTAACGGCTACGAATGATAATTCTGTGAGTTACAGTTTAAGCTGACGTGCATCGCATGCAAAATGATGGAGCATATCCTCACCAGCCACATCATGATACACGCAGAGAAACACAACATCCTGTGCCACCAGCAACATGGCTTCAGAAGCAGACGTTCGTGTGAAACCCAGCTGGTCGGGTATGTGGACGAAATCACTGAAAAGATCATGAGAGGTCATCAAGAGGACACAACTGTACTCGACTCCTCCAAGCATTCGTTAAAGTCAGCCATACCCTCCTCATCCACAAACTCTGTCGCTATGGAATCAAAGGACGGACAAACGCATGGATAGAAAACTTCCTCACAGACAGACAACAAGCAGTGCTTGTAGAAGGACAAGATCGTCGTATGTCCCTGTAGACTCAGGAGTTCCCCCAAGGCTCAGACCTAGGACCAAGCCTATTTTCTCTATTATATTAATGACCTCCTGCATGGATCAGCTCTAAAGTCCGCCTGTTCGCAGATGACACGATGTGCAGCCACACAATAAAGAAGCATCCGACCAACAGACACACTACAAAACGACCTTGACACTCTGACAAAGTGGGAAGAGCAGTGGTCCGTGAGCTTCCATTCAGAAAAAACAAATACTTAGGGGTCACGATCCAAGACAACCAGAAATGGGGATCCCATATTAAGACGATCACCGCAAAAGCCAGCAAAACCCCCAGCTTCCTCAGACGAAACCTCAAAATCGGAAACAAGAAGATGAAAGAAACTGCATACAAAACCCTTGTTCGACCGATTGTTGAGTACGCGTCATGCGTCTGGGACCCCCACACCAGCAACAAGATCCAGGAGATCGAAAAGATCCAGCCTAGAGCAGCCAGATGGGGTCACACACAGCCACAGACCAACAACCAGTGTAGATGAAATCCAACGCTCTCTGAAGTAGCCTACATTAGAGAAACGCAGACAAAATGCCAGACTGGAAATGATGTACAAATTTCATCACAATCTTGTTGACGTCAACTCCAAGTACCTGCCAAGAAGTTCCAGACCAGAAGAAGTTTAAGAAAAAAAACAACAGCTGCAGCTACGACATCCCACAATGCAGGACAGACTACCGACAAATGTCCTTCTTCCCGAGAACCATCCCAGAGTGGAACAAATTACCAGAGGTTGTGGTGACGGCGGAGACCCTGGACCGCTTCAGGTTTAGACTCGCCTCTCACTCACCAATAACACCAAAGACAACATCCCCCCCCCACCCCCGCCCACCTCCTCCTACACTCCCACCCCCCCCCTTTTCCCCCACTTCCCTCCTCATTCCTCCTCATCCCCCCCCCCCCCCCCCCTTCCGCCACACCCAAAGCTGAATCTAAATTATGACAAACACAGCGGAAACCTTCGCAACCCCCTAAGTATACGACAGAGTCATCAGCATAATGATGTTGGTCGTTAACAGGAGAAGAAGAAGCAATAAC
>JADBJO010015745.1:10000-25000 GCA_016801955.1 Conus betulinus | reverse complement strand
AACTGGCGTCTGTTAACTAGAATGTAGGACATCCACCAGCCCATAATAGTCTCCGTCATCAGTTCATGAGAACTGTCATAGAATGGTCGAGGTGTCGGCAAAGTCATCATTGTCGTTGGTTGGACAGAGGTTTTGTTTTTTTTTTGGTCTCATTTTCTGTGCCACCTCAGTGGCACTGCACCCACGCCGCTCATTCCAAACATCCTGTCCACAGCCACAGCCCAGTCAGCCCCGGCACCGGCAATCCACAGGGAGCAGTCAATGTCAAGTCGTCAAGAGGCAACCCACTGGAGGAGACACTGCACTGCTGCAGAGTCACTTCGGTGGTGTTCAGTGGCGGACATACACAGGACACCACCTACTAAGCCCCCTACTGACGACAATAATTGCTTAGTCGTGGAGCCGGCATGAGTGAGCTCTCCCTCCGGAGGGCGCCACCACGTCTGTCCAACGACAGATACCGGTGACCCCGACGGAACCAAACCAAGACCACAGACGTGGAGAGGACGTCGAAATGAGGTCACCATGACAGCAGGGCAGGGCATGAAGGGCCACAGAATTTGAGACATTTTTTATGCTGATCAATGAGAATGAGGATGAATAAGATGATGCTACAGATTTCCATTTCGGTCTGAGACTACATGACAGGGCTGTCCTCTACGCTTCCTTTCATAATATATCCCGGCGTCAACCAGGCCCGAGAGATACAGGCACCTGCAGTGTTGGTCAGGAAATTTTGAGCAACACCCTCAGAAACGCATCCATTAAGTGGATGAAGCTCGACTGTGTGGTCCCAGTCTTCCCAAACTGAGTTCGCAGCAAACTCAACTCTGGGTAGGAGCCGGTCGGGGCAGAAAAAAACCCACATGACTCTGATGGGATTCGAACCCACGACCTCCGAGCCGGGAGTCCGCGACGCTAACCACTTCGCCACGGCGGCTGGTACTACGAGTATTTCTTAATAAGCTAAAATACAGGTTAAAAAACTGAAGAACACGTTGCTCGAAAATATCTTGTATATAACGATTTTCTTTCGAAATGGCACCCATATATGTCGATGTTAGCAGGCCCAGAATGAATTATGAACGATTATGACATTGTACATTATGCTAGTATAAGTATGATTATAGCACCCTAGAACTGTTACATATACAGACCTTTAAAAAAAGGTAAAATTTCATAATGCACTTGGCTTGCCTCGTGTGCTCTCTCTCTCTCTCTCTCTCTTTATCACGTAAAGAGGTTGTAACCTTTTGTCTTCAAAATGTAGAATGGCAGTATCGTTATGTTTGATATGTCAGTTTCTTCTTTATCCACCGTTTGTTTGGATTTTGTTTCTTTTTCTTTTGTCTTCCATTATGATGTACGATATAAACTTATTGAATAAATATAAAAGCATCCCAGTCCAACCAACTTTAGAGACCACAGATGGGTTGAAAATCAATTCCACCACACGTAAGTAGAAAATAGCTACTCAAAATATGAGAGAGAGAGAGAGAGAGAGAGAGAGAGAGAGAGAGAGAGAGAGAGAGAGAGAGAGAGGAACGTTTGGCAAGGATAAAAGCATTAGAACAGGAAAGCAGTAAACAGGCGAACAAATTAGGAGAGGGCTGGGGTGGGTGGGTGGGAGATCAACCACCACCATCACCACCACCACCACTCCACTCCACACACACACACGCGCGCGCGAGCACGCACGCACGCACGCACACACACATACAAAATCAGCAACAGAAGGTCGAGTGAGATTTGAAGACTCGTCACATATTCCTCAATACCACCCGGTGAGTTGGGTGTACCAGTTCTCGGAGCTGCAAAATTCATCCCGTTGTCTCTTGACTTCCCCACCATGCTCTTAAAAGACTGTCACATGTACTGAGATCAACAGGCGGATCGCACCAGACCTTGCCTCCGAGCTGTGTTTACGGATTTTCCGCCGTTTCACGCGTGAGCGAGTAACATGTAAAGGGAGGTGAGTCAGCGAGATGAGTGCGTTGTGGGTCGAGTCGATGTTAACTCCCTTAATGTTTTGTCGTAAGGCTTCTTACTGGGGCAGGATTAGTTCAATTCAATTCAATTCAATTCGATTCAGTTCAATTCAATCAACTTTATTGTAAATCGGAAATTTTTCTTTTGCTCACATCATTTCACAAGAGCGTAAGACATTACAAAAAAGACATCATAAGTCGTTACATAAGAGCCTGTGTTAGTATATGCATTCATATATACATGAACACCCACACCCCCACCCCCACACACAGACGCACACACCCACACGCATACACTCATGAAATAACCAAATCTGCGGTAGAAAGGCCTCTGAGCAGGTGATATGAATGGTTCTGTTTTCAGAATAGATGACGATGGTCTCTGTATGCTAATGGCGAAGGCTTTTACAGTTTTAAGATAATGGTCTAAATTGTGTTTTCCTTCTTCTTTTTGAAACTTTGCCAAGACATTGATAAAACGATGGCGAAATTGTTGGCCTGCACTTGCATACCCCCACGACTGAACTGTTTGTGTGTGTGTGTGACCAAGGAAAGCTTTCTTTGAAAAGAAATGTTTTTAAATCATGATCATAATTCTCAAAATGAAAATAATAAAGACAGGTATGCTAGATTAGATATGTCAGCTGTCAAGCCGTTTGTTAGTTTTGACATTTTTGATTATGATCTCGTTTAACTGTTAAATGTTTTCATACGTTTTGTTTTGCTTTTCTAAAAAAATCAATCTCCTCCATTTTTTCTCTCATTTAGATAGCATTCTGCTTTGTACCATTGTGTGTTGTTGTTCAGCAGATAACACGCTTTTTCAAAATGAAACAAGAAATGATTCGACCAATTCTTTGCTTCCGGTCTTCTTTCTTCACATTCGTTCCTCATTCAGAACTCCTGAGCCCAGAGGTTCGCCATGAAGAATGAAAAATTGGTCAATGTGGTCATTTTGAATGACATCAGTATGTTAATTCGCCTCCCGTTTACAGGACCAGTGAGCATTTTGTCTTTGTTTTCCATGTCTGTGTGCGTGTGTATGCGTTTGTGTGTGGGGCTGGGGGAAAGGGAGAGGACAATTCAGTGTATGTCCAGGATTTTATTTTCTCCCACTTTTATAAATCCATGCGTTCACACGAGAGAAACCCCAATTCTGAGCGTCATCCATGAAACGAGGAGAGAGGATGGGGTCTGCACTGATGCTGATTGTGAAGGGAACATCCCTAATCTCCCTGTCGTGAGCGGGGAGCGAACCGAGGATCCTCGGTCCCAAAGAACTGTGCTGTAACCCCTGGGCCATCCGGACTCCCATGTGATGTCAGTTTAGTTACAGTTATGATAGGCTGTTGGTGTCAAAAGCAAGATAGTTGATAATGTCACTTGAACATTGGATGAAAGCGCTGTGCCCGCTTTTGTTACTGTTGTTGTTGTTGTTTTGAGAAAAAGAGGGGGTTAGTTACCGCCGAGGACACAGACAAATGAAGTACAGGACAAAAACACAATGCACTTCGACCTCATGGGGTTCTTCAGGCAAAGACAAATAGCATTTTGGACAGTGAACGAAGAACGAGAGACCCCTTATCTTCTCATATTCGGCGCAAAAACCAAAACGGCGGTTGGATGAAAACGAGGCCGTTAAGGAGCGGATCATGGTTGTTGAAGTAGTAATGATGATCGTGATAATAGTGTTATTAATGGCCATAATTATTTGGACCCAGGAATCAAATGTCAAAAAGGTAAAAAACGCCGAAGACAAAATTAATTTTTCAAGCCACAGAAGCAGGTCCCTTGCTACTCAGTCTTCTACAATCTCTTCGGACGGCTCGGATTTGAAGAACGTTTCAACATGGTCAGTATCCTGTCTGACCGATGTCTTTATCTTTTTTTTCTAGAACATTACAGGGGGGAAAATGCCAAGCCTCGGTGGAGGCAAACCCACCACCTCCCAGTCCAAGGTGGATGCCCCTGGCGGGGGCAATAAATCCGCCACTTCTCAGACTGCCCAGCAGTCTAAACCATCTACCGCTGGGCAGACTAAAAAAACCAACCCTCCCGCCTCGAACTTTCGAGAGCAGTGCCCGTGCCGCAAGGGATTCCAACAGAGTGTGGAGATAGTGGAGATTAAAAGACCTTCACCGTCCCCCAAACTCAAGTCGTCTTCATCTGTGGGCAAGTCTGCCAGCAGGTCTCGAGACCAAAACAACCCAATCCATCTTAAAAAAAAAAAACAAAAAACAGATACGCTCCATTGGATGCAGACGACGACTTGGAGATGAAACTGACTTCTCTCCTGTTTGTCCTCTGCACCATGGAGAGTAAATAATTCATTGGAACTTCCATGGCTTAAACTCAAACTTTGAGGAGCTGCAGCTTTTGTGTCAAAACACTAAAACCTCGGGTAGTGGCTCTTCAGGAAACAAAAATTCAAAGCCAGAAGACCTTTACTCTTTCTGGCTTCAATATTCTTTCCAAACCTGCACAACCTTCCACACTGGGACTAACGGGCGGTGTTGTCCTTCTTATACACACTTCGCTGTTTAATTCCATCGCTCTGACTACGCCCCCTCCCCCCCCCCCCCCCCCCCCTTCAGGCAGTAGCTGCGAGAGTCACTCTCCATAAAACCATTACAATTTGCTCAATATATCTGCCACCTTCTGTCCCGGTTTGTTGTCAGGACCTTGTCAGTCTGACCGAAGATCTTCCTCGACCTTTTTTGGTGCTGTTGGGCGATTTCAACTGACACAATCCTCTTTGGGGTAGCGTGAATTCGTCATCCAAAGGTCAGCTTCTTGAAGATGTCTTTTCAGAGTTTGAATTGTGTTGACTGAACGATGGATCTCCAACTTACCTCCACTCTTCCACAGGTTCACTCTCGTGTTTAGAACTGTCAATATGTGACCGCTCTCTGATCCTGGACTATGAGTGATCTGTCTATGACAATCTGCATGGAAGTGACCATTTTTCCTGTTCTATTAAAACCCAATACAACTGAAAACACCTCTGTTTCACAACACACTTTAATTATCAGAAGGGTTAACTGGAAATCGTTTTGCTGCAAATATTTCAAAGGAGCTCCAGGGAATTGACATTCTTCAACGTCGAGATCCAGGCTCTAACCAATACTTGATAAAGTCTGCAAAAACTTGCATTCCAATGTCTTCCGACAAACTCCAACTGCCTAAAACACTTTGGTTCGATTCTGACTACCAACAAATCTCAAAAGTACGCAAACGGGCTCAGCGTCGGGTATTCCAAGACCTTCAGCTCCCAACGCTCGAGTCCTTCAAAAACTCAGTGCCAAAACAAGACAGACTTCTACAACCAGTAAACGTCAGGCTTGGAGAAACTTGTGCTGCAGGCTAACATCTAAAACATCCAAGAAAAAAGGCTGGAACATCATCAGAAAAATCAAAGGGAAGAACACCAACCCGTCAATTCATCACCTGAAACTTGCAGATGCTCTGATGACTGACAAACAAACTGTTGCCAATCTGCTGGCCTTCGTCGTTCAACAGAACTCATCATCTGCAAATAAATCTGCAGCCTTTTTTTTAAAGAAACAAACAACTCAGAGAAAATCTCCATACAATTTCACATCAGACAACTCTGAAGCCTACAATTTGCTATTTTCGATCGACGAACTGAAATCAGCTCTGCCCACCTGGCGGAAAGCCCTGAACATTCCGATTCCTAGGCCTGGAAAGGGCCTGAACAACCCTTCAAACTATCATCCAATAGCTCTGACCTTCTGCCTTTGCAAGTTAATGGAAAAAGATGGTCAACACCCGACTGAAGTGGAAGCTGGAAAACCGATGGCCTTCTAATCAGTGAACAGTGCGGGTTCCGGAAGTACCACTCGACAGTTGACCATTTAGTCCGTCTGGAAACCACCATCCGCAACGCCTTTGTCAATAAGCAGCATGTGGTCGCTATCTTTTTTTTTTTTATCTAGAAAGAGCATAAGACACCACCTGGAAATCTGGAATCCTTATGGATCTTCATAGACTTGATTTTCGTGGTTATTTGCCTCTCTTTGTGTACCTCATGGGAGCATTCTCTCTATTGCTCTTTTCAGCATCAAAATCAACGACATTGTCAAATGGGTAAACCAGGGGGCTCTGAGTCCTCCCTGTTTGTTGATGATTTCGCGCTGTACGCAGTTGGAGCCTCTATTGCCAGCGTACAGCGTCGACTTCAACATACGAGTCCCTTTTCGCCGAACTGTGTTCTGAGTTTCCATCCTACAAAAGAATTTTCACCGACGGTTCCAAATCTGAGGAGGGAGTTGCTTCTGCTGAGTTTTGTGCAACAGATCCCCCCTCAGAGATGTTCTGAACACATTCTAACCGACAGAAGGATATCCTCCCATAACAGTCTGATTGGAAAGTAGGACTACTCAAAAGCCAAACACAAGTCACAAGTATAGGTATGAAAATAGATTTTATTGAGCATGATTCTATTAGGGTATAAAATCTGACGTTACAATGTCTACATCATATCAATGATAACACGATTTTCTGTCATCCAGATGAAGGAAATTACTGCATGCAATAAAAACCATGGCTGCCTAGAAATATGATTCCACCAACCGTTTCAGGAAACAAACAGGTGAGCAGTATACTGGTCGTTAAAGGATTCATATGCTAATGTGGGATTATTCCACTGAATACAGACTACGTTTGAAACACAACGAGCAGTGTTTCTTATCAAGCAAACAGGTTCTTTAATGAACACACGCACACATCCCAAAGAGATGGCTGTGATCATTCCTTTCGTAACAAATCGGACGTTACAAACCACATGATACAAACTATGACATGGATCTATGCCACACTGGACCTCTGAATGCTCTACACCTTTGTCACTTTGGACTTCTTAATGCTCCACTGTTGGGAATGATGAGTAAAAAAAAAACCGACAACTACAGCCCTCAGTGTTTGTTAGGGAATCTTTTGCAGCTCGAAACGTGTTAGCAGATGTGGGTAATATAACCTTATTGAACTCAGAAAGAAGGGTTATTGTGCATGCTATGTCACAGTAGGATACAGGTTAAACTACAGCAAGCTGTGCCGCTTGAGGTTGCCTGTTACAGACACAACCAAACTCCACCATGGGGGTTATCAGTTTAACGAGTCATTAAATAACATCAACTTATCAAATGTGCCCCCCCCCCCCCCCCCCCTTCTTCGCCTTCGTGCGAGTTCCCAAGAGCTCTCTCTCTCTCTTTTTCACACACACACACACACACACACACACACACACACACACACACACACACACACACATCTATAACTATATCTATCTATATGTATGTATATATATTCCATATTTGTTTCCAAACTGCATTGTTCCCAATAAGCACATGAGACAAATGAAATTACATACTTAAGTGTACAGTTTTGCTGTTAATTTTTGTGACTTGGCAAAATAACAATTTTACAACAGCCAGAGACAAATGTATGATACTTTACTTCCACATACACTTTGTGGAGCACAGATATGTAATGCACGTGAAAGACTACAAATGTCGGTAGATCATAGTGTCAAAAGTAAAGACGTTTCATCCACAGAATGATCATGATAATGAGGCACGTTTATCTAGTATCTATCTCACTATACCAGCGGGCTACATTTTACTAGACTTGCTAATTCAACAAATCACTGTATAAAAAAGAAACCGGTTGTCTAATCCACGGTGTCATAGAGGAACTTTGATATAGCGCCTGTCCTACAATCGGACAACGCACTGCTTTACAAGGCATTGAAAGTAAGAAGTCACACAGAAGTGTTTTGGAACGAAAAATGAGACAGTGACACAAACTCGCGGTGAGTGCACAGTAAGTCTTCTTTCTTTCTTTCGTTTTCTTTCTCCTTCTTCTTCTTTTTTTTTTTTTTTTTTAGAGATTACGTGTATACCTATTCTCACAAACACACAACCACTTGCACATTTACTCGTACCTTCATGAATTTCTTGCACAGACACGACTAACATGGCCATAGGAGTCAATTTATAAAACCAGAGCAGTACATCAGAGAAAAAGAAGGTGTCCAGATTGAAGGAAAAGAAGGACCGATTAAGACTGAAAGAGAAGAATTCCAGAGTTTGCCAGCCGAATGAGACAGCTTTTGTATGACTGTTTTAATTGTAATGAAAGGATGGACTACACAATTGTCATTACCAGCAGAAAGAATGGAGACAGCATGCGGGGATGTCAACTTGAAGCAGTTCAAAAAGAAGTTGGAGCAGAATTTGTTGACATTTTGTAACATTTACTAGCACGTTTACACGGAATTCTACATTTGATGGAAAGCCAGAGGTGTCATTTGAGCAGGAATTAACATCTTTGATTTTCCGAGATTTGAGCGCAAGCAAAATGAGCAGAAGTTCGCAGCTTTGATTTTCCGAGATTTGAGCGCAAGCAAGACTGCTGACTGGTGAAAAAAAATCAAGGGAAGATAACGCATATCTTTCTATTGCAAACAGAGTTGCCTTTTCTCAGTATATCAGCCGAACAAGTAAATCTAGAGAGTCAAATCTTTGGTCTGAAGCACACGTGGGAATAACGATCGGGTGATGGGCTGTCTGTATTATAGGTTAGTGTTTCACATCCATGCTTTGGAAACGTTCTCTCCCTGACTGAAATGTTAAGCTAACTCATAGAGCTAAACTGCTTCGGGCGTGTCTACCATGCAGTGCCATTTTTCCTATGAAATAGCAGGGTCACAATCACTGAACACGAGCTCTAACGCAGGTTAGCTCCCCTGCAGACTTCCGAACACATCGTCTGTCATGGATGTGATGGAGTGGCGGAATAGCAGTTTGGAGCGGTCTTACGAGGAGAGTATCGCAGTTGTGAAGTGACAAAAAGCTGAAAAAACACCAAAGCTGTAGCGGCAGCCTCTGACAGACAGACAGAGCTACAGGAAGAACTTTCACAACAGGCAACTGGACACACTGCAGCGATAGTTCATGTTGAAGTCTGATTCCAAGAGGCGAGCAAAGTCTTGGACATAATCAACAAACAGAAGGTGGTCCAAAGGCAAATGAAACAAACTGCAGCGTTACCGAAACACGACGAAAAAGCTGAAAAAGCACACAAAACAAAGTGTGAAGTAACGCACTTTATGCACGACACAAAAACAAGACAAGAAATTTTCGGCAATAAGCCTTCCCCAGCGATAAAACAATGAAAACAGTACAGACAGTAACATGCAAATACTCCGCAATGCGCAAAGGACCCACTACACACAATCACCCCCCCCCCCCCCCCCCCGCACACTTCCTTCCTTTCCCTGTCCTCTTCTCTCTCTCACTCTCCACTCTTCCTCTACTTTCATTCTCTCTCTCTCTCCCCCCTCTCTCTCTCCCCCCCCCCCCTCTCTCTCTCCTTTTCCTCCTCCTCGCTTCACTCTACCCTCTTTCCTCGTGTTCTTCCTCGAACACTGCTCACCCTCTCTCCCACTGCCCCTCTTTCAACTTCATTCACCACTTTGGCTTCACAAGGGGAGTATTGCGCATGTTACTGTCTGTACTGTTTTCATTGTTTTGTCGCTGAGGAAGGCTTATTGCCGAAAATTTCTCGTCTTGTTTTGTGTCGTGCATTAAAGTGCGTTACTTCACAGAAGGTGGTCCAGCCAAATGGTATGGAGACAGCAAGACTGGCCATTTTACATTAAAAAAAATTCACTCAGCGAATCACCTCTTTTCATTGTTATCTAACATCTGTTAATGTCTAGAATTTCATTCCTTACATCAGAAACGCAATATACAGATTTCTCAAGTTTTTCGGTAAAGTCTGCGAGTTCAAGACGCGGGTTTCATCGGGGGGGGGGGGGGGGGGGGGGGGTGGGGTGAAGATGGAACTGAGGTCTGTGAGTCGTGTTAGTGGTGTTGCGTACATTGTCCAGAGGTGAAGAGCCAGTACAAATGCCAGAGAAGGTCCAGACCTGGGGCTGGTTCTGTCAGACTGGTCATCATGTCCTGGCACACGCTGTGAATGGTGTGTGTCAGGTCAAATCGAAACCAGTCTGACGGACCTTGGCATACTGTCTCTCATCTACACACAGGGGTTTAGCGTGTGAAGCTTGGGAGAAAAGTAACTAACAGAACTGAAATCTGATGTGATCAGTTTTTACTTACTTCGCGTTCCAAAGCTATAGATTGCTGATCCACACAACACAAACAACGACTTTTAAAAAAAGAAATAAGCAAAACAACTCACGAACACAACTGAAATCTGGTTCGATCAATTTCTACTTATTTCGTTTTCCAAAGCTATGAAACGTTGATCCAATAATTCACACAACACAAACGACGATTGTTTGAAAAAAAAAAGTAAATTAAAATACTATCATGCTGAGGCTTGATTACAGAAGAAAGAATTATCCCAGTTCACCCATAAAAAGTTATGTGCGCTAAGATCAAATGACAATTGACTGCAAGTATGAAAAAAAATACACATTTTATTTATCAAATACAAATATGCGACCAAAAGCACTCAATGTGAACAGAATAATTGTGCAACGTATTGTTCACATCACAAAAAGAAATCATCTTTCAATCCTCGAACAAACCCCTATTCGTGCACAAAATGTGCGTGCAGACATAGATGCACGCATGAACGCACGCACGTGCAGACAGGCATATAACACGCACAGCAAAGAAACAAACAAAAAAGAGCCTACACAATCTATATCAATGCACCACTTGACTCTAACTGTGACCAAAACGCACAGCCACAAAACTGCCCATGTCACCACATTACTCACACATTGTGGTTATACCGCGATGTGTACCCGAGTTGAGCTACACTACTCACACTTTCTATACACAACATTCCCAAAAGCTTAGGCAAAGCGTTGAGATTGAGGACATACGGAGGATGAAAAACTTCCTTTGGTTCAGAACCAACTTCCATAGGACAATGACTGACGGTGTAAGCTGCGAGTTGGGAAATCGTGTTCGTCTTGACGGCAGACTGTGAGCATTGTGACACTGTAAATTGTCGCCAACAAAATTTGTCACCGGCGACAACATTCGGACGGTCTTGTTCTACGAAATGTGACGTCAGCGACAAATTGCGGGGATCTTGTAATTAAAAGTGTTGCCAAAACAAAATTTGTGGTCGGCGACCCAGAAAAATTTCTCCTTTCCTCATTCCAAAACTTATGGCCAGTTGGAACTTTGTGGCCAGCAGTGACTGATGTTGAGCTGTTGCTGAACTCTGGTTGGTACTCGTTGGGTTCAGGTAGCACATGCCTGTATTGTAATTCCACTTTATCTGCCTGGAGTGGGCGAGATGATAATTGATAACATTCTTCAAAACTTAAGTTTTGCTACTGTTAGCCCTGTTCGTGCGTGTGTGCGTGCGTATATTTCACCCATAAAAAGTTATGTGCGCTAAGATCAAATGACAATTGACTGCAAGTATGAAAAAAATACACATATATGTCATATATATATATATATATATATATATATATATCTCTCTCTCTCTCTCTCTCTCTCTCTCTCTCTCTCTCTATATATATATATATATATATATGTGTGTGTGTGTGTGTGTGTGTGTGTGTGTGTGTGTGTGTGTGTGTGCATATGGAGGGTAGGTAGAGGGTTAATGGGAGGACGGTGTTGTGGTTACTGCAGGTGGAGGGTTAATGGGAGGACGGTGTGTTGTGGTTACTGCAGGTAGAGGGTTAAGGGGAGGACGGCGTTGTGGTTACTGCAGGTAGAGGGTTAATGGGAGGACGGTGTTTGTGGTTACTGCAGGTAGAGGGTTAATGGGAGGACGGTGTTGAAACATAATGTCACTGGCTACCCGAGAAACGTGTTGTGCCTGTAGGTCACATAATGTCCATCCTCTCCGGAACAAATTGTTGCTGTATGCCGATGTATGGTTTTGCATCGGGTCATACTGGTCACTTAAAAAAAAAAATCTTCGAACTGAATGTAAATCATGGAGATGATAATGAGCACCCTGTACAGGGGGACATTATATTTTGTTTCAATTTCGTTTAATTTCAATACAGTGATGTAAACCTCACCGACCCCCCCCCCCCCCCCCCCCAAATCAAACCTCCCCCATGGAATGGAAATCATTCAAACGCATACCCTACACGTATGCCAATGATGTGATCTGCGTCCTTACAAAAATAAAAACTACATACGAATCGCGTAAATTTGTTAAGAGAGGAAGGATTGTTGAGCACATTCGTGTCAGAGCAATACAGAGATCTGAACTTTAGCAGACTATGCAGCGGAGCAGCATGTTTAAAGTACATCACACAAACAGCCGGCACGAGCATCGTCTTGTGAGCACAACCAACACTGACAACGTCACGGAAACATTTACACTGTAAGCCACTACCGCCTATCCAGAACTCACGCAACTCTTGATTTCTGAGGAAAAAAAGAAACCAGCAGCAACTAGAGACAACATTCCAATAAAGATACTAACAAGACGGGTTCTCACCTCGGAACGCAGACGATATCAAAATACGAAGGCTATTCAATGTCAAGAACTTGAAAGTAATTACTGTTTTGTGCATCAACATCAAACATTAAAATTGTTCAAGATACAAAAACACACTTAAAGTATGGACAAAACAACTACCTACGTACGAAACATCTCTCTCTCTTCTCCCATACATACACACACACATACACGCACGCACACACACACACACACACACACACACACACACACACACACACACACACACACACACACACACACTCACCCACGCGCGCACGCACACATGACGTGCATAAGACAAAAAAATGAAAATAGTATGGTGACGGTTTTGACAAAATCAATTTCTCCGAGTACATTAACTGGATATGCTAAAATCACTCACAAAGCAGACTATCTTATTCGTTACCAGTGAACCTATGGCGTCTTAGCACACAAAGAAATGTATAGCAAACAAACAGATGTTCAGCATGAATCCTGAGATGGAGTGACTTGAGCTTCACCTTGGTCAGGTCGTGTGGCCAGGGACATGGACCTGTACATACAATATGTCAGGTCGTGTGGCCAGGGACATGGACCTGTACATACAATATGTCAGGGTCGTGTGGCCAGGGACATGGACCTGTACATACAATATGTCAGGTCGTGTGGCCAGGGACATGGACCTGTACATACAATCATATGTCGATCAGGTCTTCGCAAACATTCTCCCAGAATTTGTTGGAAATCACTAACATACATGTTCAATGTTCCGTTGCTGAAAACGCTGATAACAGACGAGCACCTTTACGCTACACGCACAGAATGTCAGTCCAGGGGTCATACAGGAAATGCCACTCAAAATTTCAGACTTGTCCTGACTTTCTCCAGGCCACGACCTGCACTTTCAATACCGATTTCAAGGAATAACTTTTTTTTTTTTGCAATATAACCGCTGATGCTGAAAATTAAAGCAGCCATGCATAGTATCAAGCAACTATGCTTGATTCTTCTATTTCCAGGCTATTCCAGGCCATAGCCCGATTTTCCAGACTTTTCCAGGGCCTGGAAAATGGACTTCCCAAGTCCAGACTTGTTAGGACCTGTATGAGCCCTGCAGTCATAGGCCTGTAAGAAGACAGTATGAACGTGTCAAGCTGAAATGTTTTTCCTCGGCTGAAGGGCGTACAGAACACGCTGTTGAGAGAGCGCTGCACCAACAGCAGTTATACCAAGGTTGAGATGATGGCCTTATGATGAACGAAGACCTCCCAAAAGCTTGATGTGTATTGACCGCCGTTTCATCACAGTTATAGAAACCTGCTGGGGCCTGTTCTCGTGCATTTCGTTGTAACACACCGCTTCATGTAAACCAGTTTAGCAACGACAGACGCATTCCTTCATGCCAAGATACATAGCTTGTGACCTAGTTTGTGACATTTGACATTATTTGAGGATGTAGTGATACGATTTTCTTGTTACTATCCACACACATATAGCCAAATTTACATCACATCATGATATGCTACACAGTTGTAGTGATAATAAACTTGACTCCATATAAACTGGAAAAAAAAATGTCAAAGCTGTTATAATTGCATGTATCACATCAAATGGTGCGAGTATCGATATAAGCGGCGATCATTATTTTCAGTCTGTCCCATGACACAGCCATCATTTTAATAGTAGTCTTGATAATGCACTTTTGTTCCGTGTTAACAATGTCCATACACTGAAGCATAGTGATTCTGTGATCTGTCACATCAAACGACGTCTCAAGCACGTAAGGCGATGCACATTTAGTTGACCTTTTCAGATAGTTACAGCCATAAATTATTATCGTATTAACACAATATTTCACAGTAATGCTGTACATATTTTTTTTTAAAAAAAAAATATTCTTTCATATGTCTTATTCATCATACGGACATTTGAGTTGGGGAAAAAAATCAAACCATTTTTGCACAAATCTCAAATAAATGTTAGCGAACCGCCAAGAGAAATATTGCACATTTCTGAAGTCATTTCTCATGATATAGGTCGTACCATACTGTAGTAGTCATGAATCCAACATACGCAATTAAAATACATGAATCATTACCATCATGTAAGATTAATGCAGATAATTATTCACAAGATAATATCGTAATAAAATATGCACATTCTCTTCATAAATTGTAAATATATCTATTTATCTGTTAAAATGTTTATTATATATCATAATCGTAGATTATGATCTCCCCACCATGATATACATATGACACAATGGTGATACATGACGCAATCGACACGTCATAGTACTGATGTTGTAATGTCGGCTACATATCCAGCTGACGGCGCCACGGATCCTGCAGTTATCACAACAAGGGTGTAAAAAGGGGAAGAAACATGAATACTGATTTCGTCTAACCATTGAAAAGCTGATTTTGTTGCATCACATTTCGTCTTCAACCGGTTACGATCAGTGCCATAGAGATCATCATCAGCTCTAACGCACCATGGGTTGGCAGACAGGTACGCACATTCAGAGAGAGAGAGAGAGAGAGAGAGAGAGAGA
>JADBJO010015744.1:27500-30000 GCA_016801955.1 Conus betulinus | reverse complement strand
TGGGGGTGGGATGGGGTTGGTCATTTCGTATCATGTTGGCTGGGGTAATAGATAATTCCTGGAATGTCAACTTGCCGTAATGCTGACGTACACTGTACGACTACCGTTCTTTAACAGCTCGTCTAACGTCTAACGTCTCTCTCTCTCTCTCTCTCTCTCTCTCTCTCTCTCTCTCTCTCTCTCTCTCTCTCTCTCTCTCTCTCTCTCTCTCTTGAGACATGTTAGAATTAAATGTACTGGGTAGGTAAACATCAGTGATAGATGTACGTGCCATTCTTTACGAAAATTGTTCTGGCGTAGTAGAGGAGAACCAGGCTGCAGATAATTCTAAAGAAATTTGTAAGTGTTTTTTCGTTGACGTCCAACTGATTGTTGCTGTCCATAATGTTAAACAGTGTAAGACTTAATTCATACACAGCTTTTTTGTAGTATGCACGACATAATATTATGTCTGATGTCAAATAGAGATACACATTTGAAATAGAAGACGACACATTTTAGCCCGGATTTTAGCACAGTGAACAAAGATGATTATGGATGAAGACGATAATTCATAAGAAGCATAGGTAAATCTGTCCGACGTGGAAAGAGAGGTGAAATAATTAATTATATTTTTGTATACAAGATTCAAAGCTGTGAATTATAGTTTGTTACACGAATTACAGCTCTCAGTTAAATCGAGAAAAGAAATAATCATCCTATACAAAGATCATGGATGTTTTAAGCCTGGCGTATTGGTGTCGCCCATGAGATATTGTGCTGTGTGTGAAACCTGTTCATTTTATTCATAACGCAATTAGGTTTTAAGGATTTCTCAGCTCGTTGAATCGTGACTCACCATCTCGTTCCTCTAGCATGTTCCTGATGTTTGATTATTGTCGCTTGTGGTGGTAGTGGTGGTGGTGGTTTTAATAAAAAAAAAAAAAAAAGAAATCCGTGATGAATGAAATGAGATTTGTTCAGTCATCCCCTTCGAGAGGCGCTAAAGCCTGATGAATAAATCATTGACAGCCACATCCTCTCTCTCTCTCTCTCCCTTCTCTCTCTCTCTCTCTCTCTCTCTCTCTCTCTCTCTCTCTCTCTGTGTGTGTGTGTGTGTGTGTGTGTGTGTGTGTGTGTGTGGTGTGTGTGTGTGTGTGTGTGAGAGAGAGAGAGAGAGTGGCAGCACCGACTTACATGATACAGAGGTGCCTTACTTACTTGCGACGCATGAGGCAGTCAAGGCGCTCCACTGTGCACGGTCCTCAGCCAGTTTGCTAGTGTCACTCCCATCCTCTGTCAAAGAGCCTGAGGTCTCTGTCCTCCGTCTGTCGCCTGCTCATCCTGAGTCGTCCACTTTTTTTCTCTGGCCTGCTGGGGTCCATTGAATGGCCTGGTTTGCAGGTCTTGAAGAGGGTCATCTCAAGACATGACCGAGCCAGTGGAGGCGCCGTCTGCAGACGATGGTTGACACGGGGAGCTGTTTGGACCTCTCCCTGACGTCTTTATTTGATATAAAATCTGACCATTTGACACTGAGATCTTACGTGCGCACTTAGTATGAAAAGCGTCGAGTTTCTTCCACTGGGTGGTCTTCAGTTGCCAGGTTTCACAGCCATATAGCAGCGTTGAAATCAAACGACAGTTGTATAATTTCAGTTTGATTCGGGTGTGAGAATTTCTTGCTGTTCCATATTTTGTTCGCTGATTGAATGCTGATGTTGCGTTCCCAGTACGACACTTCAGGTCATGGTCGAGGTCATCGGCGTTGTTGATAGTGCTGCCCGGGTATGTGGAAGTTCTCTACTTCTTCCACTTTTTTTTTTGGTCGATGAGAACGTGTGTTGGCCCTTTGGCGTTTACTGGTAAACATGTTTGTTAGTCTTTTTGGCGCTGATAATTAGGCCAGTGTTGCCGGCAAACTTGCTGATATTCTCCACAAGCACCTGCAGATCTTGAGTGGTGCTTGCAAGAGCGACAATGTCATCGGCAAAATCCAGATCTGAGAGACTGTTTCCTTCTGTCCACTTGATTCCTTTTTCCTTGGGTTGCGTGTTTCAAAACCCAGTCAAAGGCAAGTGTAAAGAGGAGAGGGGAGAGGATACGACCTTGCCTTACCCCGGTGACAACTTCAAAACCAGTCACTGTAGCCATCTTCCATCCTGACTCTGCACTTGGGAGTTCATGCAAATCTGCTCTATGACCGACACAACGTTCTCTGGATGCCGTACGTTTTCATGATTTTCCACACTGATGGTCTGTGGACAGAAGGTGAGATAGGTAGAGAAACACACTGCAGAGTAGCTCCCAGCCCATATTAGTTCTATTTCAAATCCTTGATGTAACAACACAGGAATCATTAGCCTGCACTTGTTTCTATCATTATCTAGTTGATCAGCAATCAATACAGTCTGTTAAGAACGTATATCAAACTGCCTCTGACCTGACATAAGGTCGCTTTCGGTGATAAAGTGCACACTGTGTGCTTGTGTCCTTTCTCTGCAGTGTCTTAGCACTGAAG
>JADBJO010015744.1:20000-22500 GCA_016801955.1 Conus betulinus | reverse complement strand
AGATTCAAAATGATTGAGAAACTCCCAACTTTCAAGTTCACATCGTGCATTCTGATTACACTTTTTCCTGTCTACTTGCGATTGGCTGATGAGCAAAATGTCAGAAAACAAAAGAAAATGAATCAAGGTTTTACAAAACGTGTCCGTCTCCTCTACCAAGTTTTTGGTCTGACTTTGCCAGGCTGTCACGTGACACGTGAAGGAATGACAGGAAGATCCAAGCGTGTACCCTTGTAAGTTGCTGATGTCCTGCAAATCCTGTTCCAGTTGTAAAATGAATATACTTATAATGAGTGTTTACGTATTAGATATATCAGAACCAAATGTATATTATAAACAAGTACGGTAACTCTTGCTCCCGTGAGAAAACCTAACTCAAACTAACTTTTATTCAAGGCTGGTGCAGCCTTTTACCTTGAATAATGTCAGACAAATACAAAGACGAACAATATTATAGTGGGGGAAAAACAAGCGTAGAGAGAGTGTTCGTCTTTGTATTTGTCTGACTTTTATCAAGTTTAAAAGGCTGTGCCGGTCTTGAATAAAAGTTACTTTGAGTTATGTTTTCTTTATGGGAGCAAGAGTTATCTACTTGTTTATCGTTTACTGTTCTCTGCCTCATTTCATTTCAGTTTCAAATGTATATTGTTTATGTACAAAAGACTATGACCATGGTCCAGTTTCTTCAATGACTGTATTCAAAATCTATCCATAAAAGGTAACAGTTCTTATCATTTCTACATAGTCTTTACATATAACATTTTTCTGTCGCAAATGTACACAATTTCAGCTACTTTCTCTCCATCTCTCTCTCTCTCTCTCTCTCTCTCTCTCTCTCTCTCTCTCTCTCTCTCTCTCGCTCGCTCGCTCTCTCTCTCTCTCTCTCTCTCTCTCTCTCTCTCTCTCTCTCTCTCTCTCTCTCTCTCTCTACGTTGTTTCCGCACTAGTCATGTCAATAAATCATACCACTGACATGCCCTTACGGAATGAGGCAAATAGCACCAAACATCGATACATAATATTTGTTCATTTAAACTTACAAGGAAGTATGCGTGAACTTGTGTGTGTGTGTGTGTGTGTGTGTGTGTGTGTGTGTGTGTGTGTGTGTGTGTGTGTGTGTGTGTGTGTGAGAGAGAGAGAGAGAGAGAGAGAGAGAGAGAGAGAGAGAGAGAGAGAGAGAGAGAGAGAGAGAGAGAGAGAGGATTCGCTTTTCTGTCTCTTTTAATGCATTTGTTTTTCTTTCTTTTTTTTTCTTTATTCCCCCACTATCGCCCCCACCCCCACCCATACTATCCAACACACGCCCCCCCCCCCCCCCCCCCCCCCCCCCCATCCTCCCTGTCCTTTTCCCCCTTCATTTTGTCTTTGTTGTTGTCTGTATTGTTACCTTCATAATTGCGTAGCAAGCGTTTTTGTCAAGCCTTTGCATATGAGTGTCCGTGAATGCGAATCTTGTACTCCATAATCCAGGGGGGGGGGGGGGGGGGGGGGGGGGGGGTTCATTTTCGCTTTGACTTTTTTTTTTTTTTCTTGATTTTCTTTAAAACGTATTGCATCATCTATCGTTGCAAGGACAGATTTAAGAATAGGGCCCTGCCTAAAACATCACTCCTTGATCAAATAAAGGTTTTTCATTTCTCTGAATTCTGAGTCCTTAGTTCTCTCTCTCTCTCTCTCTCTCTCTCTCTCTCTCTCTCTCTCTCTCTCTCTCTCTCTCTCTCTCTCTCTCTCCTCTCTCTCGCTCCATCGCTCGTTTGCTCGCTCGCTTGCTCTCTGTCTCTGTTTCTCACCCTCTCCCTCCGTCTCTCCCTCTCCTCTCTCTCTCTCTTCTCTCTCTCTCTCTCTCTCTCTCTCTCTCTCTCTCTCTCTCTTTCTCTCTTTCTCTGTTCCGCTCTCTCTCTCTCTCTCTCTCTCTCTCTTCCTCTCTCTCTCTCTCTCTCTCAGCAAGTCAGTCAACACCCACCACTGTCTCTCTTCACTCTTTTCCAAAACGGCACTAACATATTGTTTTGAACCACGCCGTGATTGTCTGTAAGATCGTCGTTTACGGAATAACAACAAAAAAAAAAAAAAAAAAAAAAAAAAAAAAAAAAAAAAAAAAAAAAAAAAAAAACAAAAAAAAAAAAAAAAAAAAAAAAAAAAATTGCCGGTCCCTCGATTGTATTGTTTGTCAAATGAATTTTGTGTGCGTGAATGAATACAAACTTGTCTGTGTCTGATCTTTGTCGGAGCCCGCTCCCGCGGGTGGATTACATGAAGGGTGAGGAAGAGTGTCGCAAAGCTGCGGTGGTTGTTCTGGGTCTGGATAGAGAGAAAGGTTCGAATCCATACATTTACGGGACTCGTTACGTGTTAGAGAGTAACACATCAAAGGAACTCATGCCAGATCTGCTCATAAATATTTTCTGTGCGCAAGGCAAAATCTCTCGAATATCAAAAACAAGATGTAAAGCCATGTAGGGTTTATGTATGATGCTCTAAACAGATCAGTAAAATGTTT
>JADBJO010015744.1:0-10000 GCA_016801955.1 Conus betulinus | reverse complement strand
AGGGGTAGGGGTGGGGGTGGGGCGAAATCAGCGGATGGGAGCAATGAGGCGGGGTAGGAGGGTGGGGGGGACATTTTGAAAAAAAGGTGGAGGACTAGCAGATGAGATTCCACCTTTAATCTCCTCCCTCCCCTGCGAAAAAAAAAAAGTTCTATAATGATCTGTCAGGATGAAGATATGAGACGTTTGCTCTCACGTTCTGTTTTATGCTTAGGCTCCACGCCTATGTGGTCTGGACATCCTCTCTCTCTCTCTCCTCCTCATCCTCTCGTCTCTCTCCCTCTCTCTCTCTCTCTCTCTCCTCTCTCCTCCGCTCTCTCTCCTCTCTCTCTCTTCGTTCGATTGAAGACTGGATGCGTCAGACCTTGTAACCCGGCCGCCATGATGAAGCCCGCGGTCTTTCTCCAGGTCAGAAACGGGCTCCCCAAAGCTGCGCCTGTAACTCCGCTCCCCCCCGGCCAGATTTTGTGTCGTAGAGCTGCGTGAGTAGGACAGCGCAGGAGGACCTGTTCAGGGTCTGGGGTCCCAGTGCCGCATGGACCACTGGTCAGTGTAGGTGACCTTCAGGCGGTTAAGTGGCTCAGCAGTCTGCGGTGGCCGTCCCTCAGTCTGAAGAGGGGTTGTCTTCTGGTGCCTTTGGAGCTGGTGGATCGGGTCAGCACCACTCTCGGCACCCAGCATCTGTTCCACTGGGACTAAAACTGGTTGTGGATGATGGTCTGGCCTCCCTGTAGGTCACGGAGTGGCTGAACTGATCCATTTTGCTGTCTGCCTTGGGAGAGAGCATCAGCGTTTTCGTTGCCATGATCCCCACAGTGAGACGGAATCCACTGAAGTGTAATGACAAGACTGTTTTGAGAGTTCATGGAGGGCAGTCCTTGATGTCTTGCATACGTTGTTCTCTTTCTTATGTTCTGAAGTGCCTGCAGCAGAGATCGGCAGTCTGAGAGAAGACAGCCTCCTGTGATGGGCATGGCCGGTCCCCCCAGAAAGATCCTCACTGCGGGAGCAGTGCTATTGTCTCCGCTCTGTAGTTGGAGGAGATCTTACCTGTAGGGGAAGGCCTTTCTTTCACAACCCTGGTGTCATAAGGATAAATGGATAAAGGTGCTGCTGTATGTTGATTTGTCAGCAGTCTAAGCCCATGTATCCTTCCAACACCTGGCCTCTGATGAGGTTCGAGTCTCCCACCACTCGCTGCAGCTTGTGACTCTTCCAATGCACCAGCGCGGCTTGTTCTTGTTCTCGTCCTTTTTTTTCTGCCTGCTCGTTTTTGCGTACGTTTTGTTGGGGCATAGGTTGAGCAGAGTTAGCACGTTTTGTTTGTTTGTTATTTGTTGGTTTGTTATTTGTGTGCGCGTGCGTGCGCATACATGCCCATGTGGCCCGTTCGTGCATTTAATTTGTGTTTTCTTTATGAACGCTTTTATTTCTTTCCTGCCTTACTTCCTTCTTTTAATTTGTTTATTCCTTTTATTTTCAGTGTTGTTTTTTTTTGTTATTTGGGGCTTTTGTTTGTTAGTTTCTTTCTTGCTTCTTTCTTTTTTTTTTTTTTGTTTCTTTCTTTACTTTCTCTTTCCTTCATCCAGATTTTTTATTTCTTTTCTTTCTTCTTTCTTTACTTTCATTCTTTCATGATCCAAACCTTTCTTTCTTTCTTTCTTTCTTTCTTAACATGTTTGAGCGGCTCAGCTTACTAGAAGGGAGAGAGAGAGAGAGAGAGGAGAGAGAGAGAGAGGAGAGAGAGAGAGAGAGAGAGAGAGAGAGAGGTGTGTGTGTGTGGTGTGTGTGTGTGTGTGTGTGTGTGTGTGTGTGGTGTGTGTGGTGTGTGTGTGTGTGCTTGCGTGTGTGTGTGTGTGTGTGTTGTGTGTGTGTGTGTGGTGTGTGTGTGTGTGTTGTGGTGTGTGCGTGTGTGTGGTGGTGGGTGGGTGGGTGGGTGGGTGTGTGTGTGTGGTGTTGTGAGGCACGCGCACGCGTTGGTGTGCGTGCGTACGTGTGTATGTGGTTTGTGTGTGTGTGTGTGTGTGTGTGTGTGTGTGGTGTGTGTGTGTGTGTGTGTGTGTGTGTGTGCGTGCGTGCGTGCGTGTGTGTGTGTGTGGGTGTGTCGTGTGTGTGTGCGCGCGCGCGCGTGTGTGCGTGTGTGTGTGTGTTGTGTGTGTTGTTAGTGAAAGAATCTGAAGGATGACCTTTGCTTACGCCTGTGGCTGCAGAGCAGCACAGTCACACAGCTCACAATGAGGCCCCACGTGTTCTGAGACTACGCCCAAAAAGCGACACAGAAATAATGAAAGGATGGACAAAGGTCAGCAGGCAGAGGTGGGACGCTGGCCGATGCAGCTGTTTCCTGGCTGAGGGTCACACCTCAAGAATTTTGTCTCTGTTCCAGGATTCAAGAATTCCCGCTCTGTCTGTCTGTGAGGACCCCGGAGAGAGAGAGAGGAGAGAGCGTGAGCGAGCGAGGCGCGCGCGCTGAGCGAGCGCTCGCCGAAGATGAGAGGAGCGCTACTGAGCGAGCCCCTCGCCACTCGCATCTTTCCGCTGGTGCTCGCTCACCTGCTCGCCCCTTTTCCCCTATGCTCTCAAAACCTGCGAGCGACCGACCGCCGAGACTCGCGAGGAGCGCGCCCCCGAGAGGGTACCGAGAGAGAGCGACAAGACAGGACCAGCCCCCAGCTGGACCGGGAGCGACGCGCGCGGGCGCAGCCGCGCCCCCGGGCCCCAGAGAGACTGCGCCAGCGCCACAGCTAGCGAGAGAAAGACGACAGATAGAGCGAGAGATTTTTTTTTTTTTTTGAGCGGAGAGGAGCGCGCAGAGAGACGAGAGGCGCGAGAGAGGGAGGGCGGGAGAGAGAGAGCGAGCTGAGGCCGCGACCCCAGCCCGCCGCCCGGCAGACCAGAGCGCCCAGAGGGAGGATCAGAGACCCCGGTGCGAGGCAGCAGAGATATAGACAGCGACCGACACCGCCGACGATCGGACAGAGGAGAGACAGAGGAAGAGCGCCATAAGCCCGACAGACAGACTGCGGAGAGAGAGAGCGAGAAGGAGAGATGAGAGACGAGAGTCGAGAGAGAGAGAGAGAGAAGAACCAGGACAGACCGCCAGGCCAGAGAGGAAGAGAGGGAGTGAGAGAGAGAGAGGGGAGAGAGAGAGAGAGAGAGAGAGACAGACAGACCAGAAGCACAGACGAACAGGCAGTAGCAGTCCGAGTGAGAAGGAGAGTGGTTTACAGAGACGAGGGTGGGAGGGGATTCTGCGCAGCCCTGTGTGCTGTGGTGTGGTGTGGGGGGTGGGGCGGATGCGGATCGTGGAGTGGCGCAGACTGACTCCACCCAGCCCAATAATAAAGAAAATTTAAAAGGTAAGACAAGAAAGACTGGGAAAGGGGTTATGTGGGGTTAGGCTAGATGAGGTGAAGATAGGGGAGGGGGGGGGGGGGGGCGGGGTAGGGGGAGGAGACTCTAGTCTTTTGAATCGCCATGTTTAATCCTATAATATCACTAAATGTGCCTCGGTGGATGTTCGGAAATCTGTCCCATGAGAAAACACTGATGGGACGCCTCCTACCCTATCTATCTGCCAGTCCCTCTTCTCTATCTGTCTGTAGTAATTTCTCTGTCTGTCCGTGCCCGTCTCTCTCTCTCTCTCGATCTCTTCTCTCTCTCTCTCTCTCCCTCTCTCTCTCTCTCATCTCTCTCTCTTCTCTCTCTCGCTCAGAAATTGTTGTCAGTAGTTTGCAAGACTAGTCAGCGTTTTCATCGTTTCACAATGTCAGGGTCAATAATTTTTCCTGACATAATTTGGAGATAATCTCGCCTAATTCACGAACTTTAAGAGTTTACCTGAAGTTTACCCGTGATTTTATTTTCAGACTGAATAAGGGGTTCACTCCCAAAAAATCAGCTTGAAAAATTTATAACTACAGGTTGTTGTCAGAAACACAAACCTGAAAAACGCCGGCATCCTTGATGTAAGGCATTGAATGATATGAAAATTTAACTGGGACAGTTGATAGAATTGTTCCCAGAGTGATTTTTCACAGGAGGAAACTTCGCGACACAAGGATACCTCATCTCCTAACAGATCCTAAAGACACATTTCTGCCCCGACTGGCTCCTAAGTTGGGAAGACTGGGACCAGACAGTCGAGTTTCATCCACTTAATGGATGTGTTTCTGAGAGTGTTGCTCAAATTTTTTGACCAACACTGCAGGTGCCTGTATCTCTCGGGCCTGGTTGACGCCGGGATATATTATGAAAGGAAGCGTAGAGTACAGCCCTGTCATGTAGTCTCAGACCGAAATGGAAATCCGTAGCATCATCTTAATCATCCTCATTCTCATCGATCAGCATTAAAAAAAAGTCTCAAATTCTGTGCCCTTCATGCCCTGCTCTCATGGTGACCTCAATTTCGATGTCCTCTCCACGTCTGTGGCCTTGGTTTGGTTCCGTCGGGGTCACCGGTATCGGCGAGTCCATTGGGGGCTGTCGTTGGGACGGACGTGGTGGCACCCTCCGGAGGGAGAGCTCACTCACGCCGGCTCCGCGACTAACCAATTATTGTCGTCAGTAGGGGGCTTAGTAGGTGGTGTTCCTGCGTATGTTAGATCAGAACAGGCGGCACTGAACACCACCGAAGTGACTCGGCAGCAGTGCAGTGTCTCCTCCGGTGGGTTGCCTCTTGACGACTTGACATTGACTGCTCCCTGTGGATTGCGGGTGCCGGGGCTGCGGCGGGCCCGCCGACCGGGCTGTGGCTGTGGACGGGGGTGTCGGAATGAGCGGCGTAGGTGCACTGCCTTCCAACATTGTGCGGATGATGCTCTATCATAAATGGTAACACCAAACGGGTCATCATCCCCTGGCTGTTTAGTCCCGATAGACCCTCTACGACAGTGAAATAAACGTTGGCAAAAGTCAAAGCCATCGTGACCTTCCTAAAGTGCCCACACATCTCAGTGCGGGGCCACATTTTCCAGAGTAGGCCTCGTTTAGATGTCGATGTCAAACACGAAAACTTGTTGAAAAGGGGGAGGAGAGAGGGACGGAATTGTAATACGTTCAACACGGCTAATATAACATATGTTAAAACTTAAGACCTATGTCCTGTTATTAAAAATGGCAATGGTATCGGTGAAAACACCTAGCACTTTGGGTCTAGTTGCAAAGTTGAGACGACCGCAGGCGGAAATCTTAACAAATCTTAATTATTTGTTAGCAAACCGAAAAAAAAAAAAAAAAAAAAAAAAAAAAAAAAAAAAAAAAAAAAAAAAAAAAAAAAAAAAACGAATCACAATTGGCGGTTCGCTAACATTTACTTAAGATTTGAACTAGAACTTTATCTGAAACCAGAAGCAACTGTTTAAAAAAGATGAAATTTAGCTGCAACAGGTTTCATGATACTGTGGACAAAATGAATAACACTGTTTGCAGACAGCTATTACAGAAATTGCCCACGAGAGGTTGGCTTTGTTGCTGCAGTGGACAAACGTGCTCAGGAGAGACTGGGAGGTCTGGCAGCCTCGGTGAAAATGGGGCGTTGCTACCACAGAATGGAGTACCATACAGTCCCCGGGGTAGACGGAGCGGTAGACGGCAGTGTGTGAGCTAGGCTTACCAGGGAGTGATGTGATATTCTATTCTGTAGAATAGCTGTCTCGGTCACACACACACAAACACACACACACACACACACACACAACAGAGAGAGAGAGAGAGAGAGAGAGAGAGAGAGAGGAGAGAGAGAGAGAGAGATCACGCCTCGACGGTATTGGAGGGAGAGAAATCCATGCTTCCAGTGTCACACGGTTTGTGTCTCCAGAGCACAAGCTGTCTACATTGGTCACAAGTGTCTGCTTCAGACAGGTTCAAGATTCACAGAACCAGAAGAATATGGTCATGAAGGAGACATGTTCGGTAAACCATGGAATTTAGAGGCCTCCTATGGAAACCACTTTCTATAAATTCAGTAAAGCCAAACTGACATGTTGGTTGGCATTTGTACAGCATTGTTCTCAATGATCCCCAGCTTCCTTATGATTTGTGACAGAGAGAATACATGGCTGTTTTCGCAGCCAAGAATGTACTGAGAGTCACCCCAAAAAGAGATTTTCTTAATTTGCTGGTGCTCAATAGAAATAATGACTATGAATATTCTCAAACTTTGGTTTAGAACATACTTTGCAGCAAAAAAAATGGAGTGTGTGAGTATATTGGGATCATCGTATTGTATCAAAGCGAGAAAGAACGATCATTATGCACATCACTGTCTCAAAGCATACCCGCTTTTGTGAACTTTGGAAGCATCCTCGGCGACATAAACTTGTCCCTGAGCATGACCTATTGTGAGACTCGTGAATCAGTGTGAGGTTGCCTGTTGTGTTATTACATCATTTCAACAAGCTATAAGGGATATAAATCTTGGTAATTTATATCCTGATGAAAGAAACAAACAACAAAATAACAGCATTTCATGACAAAATCACTACACTACTGACATAATACATGTAATGCAGGTATGGTAAACATCACTGAGCATTACCCTGAATTTCATTGTTTCGCAGATTATTACAAAAAAAAAAAAAAAAAAAAAAAAAAAGAAAAAGAAAAAAAGTCTGTTGCCAGAAAATTAAAAATTTTTGAAAAAAAATCCGAAAATAACTGAACAAAGTCTAGATGCCAAGGGACCAATGACACATTTAGCCATGTCTCCCGCATGAAGAGTCCGAATGATCGGACGAAAGGCCTCGGAGCAGGTGGTATGAATGGACCCCATCTTCAAGATGGATCACTATCGTCCCTACATTGCTACTATTGACTGATTTTCTAATTATAATAAATTTCCTGGTTTTTTTCGTTCTTGTTCCCTCCCCCCCCCCCCCCCCCCCCCCCCCCACACCCACCCCCCTTTTCTTTTACGTTTCTTTCTTAATCTTTGCCAAATCATTAATGTGATGACAGAGGAATTGTTGGCAGCGCCCCCCCCCCCCCCCCCCCTCACTTCTAAGCCCAACATATATTGTTTGGTCAATCACTGGGAGACGGCAGTCTCCTATGAGATCCAAGTAAAGGCTGCTCTGTACATTTCTTAGCTGCTGTCAGCACTTTGTGACGGACACATGCTTGAGTGAGTTCTGAACAGTCGAGCTGGCTTCTCTGACTGTTGACACCTCTTTACCTCCCTTGGATCCTTAAATGGATCCTTAAGCATAGGATTTAAAGATTTCCTCTACATTTAACACTACATAAACAAAGGGTTTTGTTTTTCAGCAACTTATTCTCTACCTCACTTTCTTTTCGTTGTATCTCTCTGTCTCTTGCCGGCTGCTTTGAGGTGCTGTTCGATTCTGTTTTGTAACCCTTGGTGGTGAGAACACCACAGGACTTGTAGACTGTGGTGTATCTCTATTTAATGCCAAGAGAGCTTTGAAAGGGTCAACGAGTCATAATCAGGGAATGAAAGGCCTCGGAGGAGGCGAGTGTGAATTTGATCTGTCTTCACCAGGGATTATAATGGTTCCTATGCGCCAGTATGGAAAGATTTTATGATCATTGTGTAATGTTTTCATGATTTTTACGTCCCGTCGTATCCCAATCAATTTCCCTGTATTCTCCGGTTCTTTTCTTTCTAAATGTGTGCAAGTCATTACTGTGATGGTGATAGAATTCTAGTTTGCTTTATTATTATCTCTCATTACTAAATAGTTACATATACACTCCTCCATCTGTCGAACAAATAATGTTCTCCCTCCTATCTCCTATGTGTAGATGTGTTTGGTGTCCATGATTTCGCATATATTGTTTTGCATGCAGCGGTATTGAGCAGGACCTCATTTTACCTAGCTTACATGAATAGAAATTCACGCTAAACGATGTGTTAGTTCGCGTATGTGGAGCTTTTACCATTGACCCTGACCCGAGGAAGCTGTCCACCAGCGAAAATGTGATAAAGACACACAGAAGTCTGAACACATAAAAAGACTGTAGTGTGTACGCACACATGCATCTCTACTATCTATTATGGGTGTGTGTGGGTGTGTGTCTTCGTACGGAATGATAGGCACCGCAGAAATGGACACTTAGTTACCACCATGGACTTTGTATATAGCATCGTTGAACTGCCTGCTCGCTAGATGGCACACGAACGCTGGCATGCTAATCAAAAACTGCTCTCAATTAAAAAAAAGAAGGCACACGTTAATTTTCAGGAACAAAAAAAAAACCTTCCAAGCAGTTCACGAAGGCAAAAAAAAAAAATAAAAAAATAAAAAATACAGGAGATGACAGTAATCACAGACAAACGAACAATGAACAGAAAATGCAGAGTCAAAAAGAGAGCCAGAATCCCGAAACTTTTTTCTTTCTTTTTTTTTTTTTAAACTAATACAGCACTTCTGGAAAGTGGGGGGGGGGACTATTTGTACCGAAGTGACCCGGTATAGCCAGCGTGGGTGAGAGTTGAAAGACTAACACATCAATGGTGAGAGATGAACAGACTAACACATGCAATCAATACGAGGGGAAAGGTGAGGAGAATAGAGTCAAAAAGTAGATAGCGTGAGCGATGAGGAGAAAACGAAGGGAGTTTAGGGGGAGGTGGTGGGGGGAGGGGCGAGAGGGGGGGGGGGGGGGGGGGGGAGGGGGGGGGGGCGGGGGGCGGTGGGTGGTTGGCGATGGTAAGAGTACACATTTTGTCGTCACGTTTTCCATCATGATAAATATTTGCCAGTGGAACGTTGCAAAATTCGTCCCAGGAGAGACACTGATTCTGCGATCCCCCCACCCACTGCCTGTCTGTGTCTCTCTGTCTCTTGTCTGTGTTTCTCTGGCCCTTTGTCTGTCTGTTTGTCTGTGTGCCCCCCCCCCCCTCTCTCTCTCTCTCTCTCTCTCTCCTCTCTCTCTCTCTCAAATCAAAAAAAAAACCAAGAAAAAAAAGGTTCAGTAACTGCAAGAAAATCCAGATTGTATTACTGTAGTTGCAAAGTGAAACGACTGCAGGCGGAACTCTAAACAAATATTAAATAAATGTCAGCGAAACGCCCAGAGAAACGTGACAAACGAGTCCACAATAGACAAACCACACAAACGCGTTTCAACCTCTTAGGTCTTCTTCAGGTGCAAACAAAACATGAAACAAATAAACGAAAATGCACTGAGCTTTGATCGCTTCTAAGCGATCAAAGCTAAGTGCATTTTCGTTATTTGTTTCATGTTTGTTGCACCTGAAGAAGACCTAAGAGGTTGAAAAGCGTTGTGGTTTGTTCTTGTGACTCTGTTGTCCACGTTTCTCTGGGCGGTTCGTGAACTTTATTTTAAGATTTTATTACTTTGCCTCCCGAAGTCTCTCAACTATGGGGTGAGGATCTGGAGAATGATACCAAATTTCACGGACTCCCTCAGTCCTACATGGAGCTTGCTTGTAACGACGCTTTTTTTTTTTTATATCACGCTGACTGAGGTATCAGCGCTAAAACTCAGCTGTACACTTAGCTTAACCAGAAATACTGGTAGGTATTTGTATTAAAAAAAAAATGTTCTAAAAGTGTAACAAACTGATAGAAAAGTCGGTAGAATTGTTCAGAAAAGTTTGAGACGAGAAATCTCACGGTAAGGAGGACCCATCTGCTGATAGATCCGAGGCAAAAAAAAAAAAAAGCAGCCGAGTGCTGTAGCATTGCTCAGAAAACAGGGGCACAGGTAGACACAAAGTCTGGGCAGCTGTTGATTATGAGCTGCACGTGGAATGTAGGTGATTGGTGTTATGCATCCTCACACGAAAACGACCCGGTCACATCACGTTAAATTTGACGCAGATTAGGAAGTTGATTGTGATTTCCTTCAACTTTTCCCTTAGAGAGACCCTTGGCGGTCGGCGGGATACAAGTAAACTTTAACTTAACTTATCGTACTGCCAGATTCGGGTACAAAACGAGAATGTTTTGTGTTTTCTTCCATTGACAGACAGTGTATACAAGGTCAACACAGTCAACAGTACTGCTTCAGA
>JADBJO010015743.1:27500-42779 GCA_016801955.1 Conus betulinus | reverse complement strand
TTTGTCGCCGACCAGTAGTTGTGATGTGTATGGGATCCCCGCACAGAGGAAGCCAGTTCCGGACACCACAGAGAGTGTGTGTGGACCCAGAGTAAAGAACCCCCATGGGATTTTAAAAGATTAAGGAGGGGATAATCAAAATTGACCTTTGTGTTTGCGCCTTATGTGTATGGAGTGGATGCAGTTGTGTGCGGAGGAAAGACGTCAGGTTCGTGTGTGTATGTGCGTGCATGCATGGATATCGTACGTCTGACAGTGGTGACCCCGACTTGGAACTTGTTTTTTTGTTTCGTACCCCTCCCCTTGGTTGTGATGTTCCCCACCCCATTTTGAATTGGAAAAAAAAATGATTTGCTTTTTAAGGTATTTGTGAATGTTGTGTGTGGGAACAGTTGATTATTACATATAATTACCTTTTCTATTTGGATACATCCCCCCCCCCCCCCCCACTAATTTTCTTTATATTGTAAAAAATTTCCATTTAAACCCCTCCCCATATATCTTTTCTTGATTTATTATTCAGCAATTTGAACAGAATTTGCTTTTCTACTGAGTATTTTTAAGGATTTTCATGTAACACCCCCCCCCCCCCCCCCCCCCCCCCCCCCCCCCCCCCCCCCCCCATTATACCCCCCCAGTACTTTATCAATTTTTTTTTGGTAATTTTCTTGTTTAAACCCCCCTCTTGTACTTATTATTAATTGCATAAATTGTATTCCTTTCATTATTTTGAATCAAATTTCTTTATATTGTATCCATTTCCTGATTTTTTATTTCAAATTTTGAAATAATTTTGTTTGTAAACCCTCCTTTATTTTTATTGCAACTTTGACTTATACCTACCCCTTTGGTTTTTTTGTTGTTGTTGTTGTTTTTTTTTTTTGGAGTGGCAAAATAATTTTGTTTTCTTCCCCAACCTCACTTAAGACTTAGTGTTCACTTTTCATTGTCCCCCCCCCCCCCCCCCCCCTTCAAAAGTGTCCCTATGTAACTTTTGTGTGTGTGTTTTTTTTTTTCCTATTCTAGTATTTTGTGCTAGTCCCGTCTCCGATTATACGGGTGGGCTGTGCCAGTAGGGTAGTCCAGAGGGCTTTTTCTAATTTCTAGTCTTACTCTTCTTACTGTCTTGGTGATTTCCACTCTGTCTACTTTTGCTGTTTTCTGACTTCATTCTCTCTCTATTTCGTCTTCATCAATAGGCACCTATCTAGTTTGAAAATTTTCCCATTCTCATTTCTTAGGTAGGGTTTCTGATAGTGATTGTGTATTATCCCCTTTTTAGGTTGTTGTCTTTTCATTGTTTTAATTAATGTTGTTTTAAGATTTTTTTTTTTGTGTGTATGTGTATGTGAAAGGACTGTTGAGTGAGTGCCTCTTTTTCTATTTCTACCTCTGTTTTGTTAGGGCATTGTTGTTCCATAGGCTGGTGAGCTTCCACTTTCTCTTGTGGGTAGCAAGGGGGCATGGCGATGGGAGAGACGCTTAGCCTTACGTAGTTCTTTTTTTTTTTTTTTTCGTTTCACAACCTTTTTCTTTCCCTATATTTTTGAATTCGATTTTTCTCCTTCCCCTGGCCACTGATTTGATTCAAAAAGGGTGATCATTTTGGAGGCCTGTCCAAATAAACAATTTTTTTTTTTTCTTGGAAATTCTTCTTGGGTTTGCTGTTTTAAAACATTTTTTTTTTTTTTTTTAGTAGTGTGTATAGGAGTGATTGGATTTTGGTGTGAGTGGAAGGAAATTTATATACTGAAACTTTAAATTCATTTTTCTTTTCTTTTTCAAATTTAAAGTAAATTTTCATTGTTCTTTTCTTTTTCATAAAATTTCATTTTTTTTTTTTATCTTAGAAAACATTTTCATTCAAAATGTCAGCCTTTGAGACCTACCTGTCTCAGGGTAAGACGTTAGGCCTTGATGGGCCGGACTTGATTCAATATGTCAAACAGTGTGAGGATCGCGCTGAGCGCGCAAGAGAGAGGAAGAAAAGGATAAAGAGAGAGGAAAGAAAAAGATAAAGAAAGACAGAGAGAAGAGAGAGAAGAAGAAAAGGATAAAGAAAGGGAAGAAAAAAGGATAGGAAAAGACAGAGAGAGAAGGAGAGAGAGAGCAGCAGCATGAGAAAGAATTAAAAGCCATGGAGTTAGAGTTAGAAAATAAAAGGCAGATAGGGATTTTGAGTTACAGAGTAAGAAGCTTCAACTTGAAATGGAAAAATTAAAAGCTTTTGGTGTAACAGACAATGGTTCTGCGCAGGGTTCTGGTGATGCAAAACCTGTTTCTGGTCGTTCTCCTTATATCCCCAAGATGCCTGTCTTTGATGAAAACAAAGATGAGATTGATGCATTTTTGTTTAGATTTGAGAGTCATGCTACTTCTTGCGAGTGGCCCAAAGATAAGTGGGTATTGTATATTGCGTCTCTTTTCAAGGCAGTGCGTTGACGCTGTATCATTCTTTGGCAGCGAAGGATACTTTAACATGGGATGAACTTAAGGATGAATTACTTAAGCGTTACCGGTGTACCGCCGAAGATTTCGCGAGAAATTCCGTACCGTGCGTCCGGAGAAAAGGCGAGTCATTTCCTGCGTATTTGATTCGGTCTGCGCATTTTCGTGATCGGTGGATTGACTTGTCCCAAAACTAAAAAGGATTATGCGGAACTTCGTGATCTGTTTTTGCGTGAGCAGATTTTAAACAGCGTTTCAAAGGACTTGGCTGTTTTTCTAAAAGAAAGGTCGGTTGCGAGCGCTGAAGAAATGTGCGAGCTTGCGGAACAGTACAGGACTGTGCATCCTGATCGGACGTTTGCCCGCAAGGGAACGGACACGGTTTTTGATGTGTAATGTCGCTTCCTTCGCACATCACCAAAACAGTGTTGGTTCAGACCGTGGATTTGGCTCTTGGCGTTCAAATCAGAACCGTAATCGTTACCGTGGAGGTCAAAATTTTCCGCGGTGGTCAAAATTCTCAAAGTGGACGGGATCATGGCAGCCGGTTTGAACAGTCTGCTACCGGTGGCGGTCAGCAGTCCGGTCATTTGGGTGCAAATACCGGTACACTTAGAGGTGGTCAAACAGCGTCTAACTCTCGGTATCCGCGTAACCGTGGCCGACAGCGCGGACAGGCTCATAATACCTCAGGTACACCCGCAGGTTGTTACAATTGTGGTTGCTGGTTTCATAAAGTTCGGGATTGTCCATCTGTAGAGCAGTCAGCAGTGAATGTCGCGGGTATGTCAGACAATGTTTCGGATCCATCTACTGTAGCCTATTCGATGGTGTCACATGTTAACACTGACGGCTTACTGGTTGAGTCAGGAACGGTCAATGGGTTTCACTGTTCTGTGTTGAGGGACACAGGTTGCACTACTGCGGGAGTGCGCCGTTCTTTTGTTCTTCCGCACACCAGTTCACTGGTGAAGAACAACATTGTCGTTCTTTTTTTGGAGGTAAGATTGAGGTTTTCCTCTCTTGCTGTGGTCTCAGTTAGTACACTTACTTTGAGGGTGAGGTGCTTGCCTGTGTTATTGAGAACCCAGTAACGGATCTCATTCTTGGTAATCTTCCAGGTGTTACTTCAGCATGTTCAGGTGCTGGTGGATCTTTTGTCCCATGTAATAATGTGACTACTCGTTTACAGGCAGACAAGGAGAAACAGTTGCCTGTACCATTGTCAGTGCCTGATTTGTCTGTGCTGGATGTACAACCTAAGGAATTTGCTGCTATGCAGAAGCGTGATGCCTCTTTGAGCCATTTGTTCTCTTCAGTTGTAACTGAGGTACCTTCCCCTTTGACTAAGCCTGTTTTTTTTTTTTTTTTTATGATGTTCTATGTCGCTTGGTCAAGGACAAAGGTGAAGTTAAGCGTCAGGTGGTAGTTCCTCAGGAGTTACGTAACGTTGTGCTTCATACTGCGCATGACAGCATTTTTCTGGTCATTGTGGGATCAGACGTACTCTACACTACAGCGAGTTCTTGCATCGATCGTTCTTTTGGCCAGGAGTGTCTCAGTCAGTCAAGGAGTATATGTCGTTCATGTGATACTTGTCAGAAGACTGTGTCTCGTAACCGCGTCCCTTGTGCGCCGTTGCACAAGATGCCGTTGGTTTCAGTACCTTTTGAGAAGGTAGCGATGGATTTGGTTGGTCCTTTCGAGGTGTCGTCTTCTGGCTTTCGGTACGTTCTGACGTTGGTGGATACAGCTACTCGGTTTCCGGAGGCTGTCCCACTCAAACGTATTGATACAGTCACTGTGGCGGAGGCTCTTCTTTCTATTTTTTCAAGGTATGGTTTACCTTCCGAAATCTTACTGATTGTGGTACTCAGTTTGTTTCGGACCTGATGAAGGAAGTGTACCGTCTGTTGTCTATTTCTTCTGTTACCACTACTCCATACCACCCTCAGTCTAACGGGATGGTGGAAAGGTTTAATGGCACCTTGAAGTCCATGCTGAAGAAGGTTTGTCGTGACTGTCCCAAGCAGTGGGATCGGTACATTCCGGCTGGCTGTTCTGTTTGCATATCGGGAGTTGCCCGAATATGACTTTAGGGTTTTCTCCTTTTGAGTTACTTTTCGGTCATTCACCCCGTGGTCCTATCGCTTTGTTAGCTGATACGTGGACTGGCACACAGATGACTGACGATGACAAAAACGTTTACCAATATGTACATGACTTGCACAATCGGATACTGGACAGTTGTGCTCAGGCACAACAGACGGCTGACAGTCAGACCGACAAGTATAAAGTGTACGCAGACAGAAAGAGCTCTCCTCGTTCATTGAAAGTGGGTGTTCAGGTTCTTGTTTTGCTCTCTGATGAACAGAATAAGTTGAAGATTTCCTGGAAAGGTCCTTTTCTTGTGAAGGAAAAGTGTTCACCTGTCAACTATCGTATTGACATGCATGGAAAGTCCAAGGTTTTTTTTCCACATCAATATGTTGAAAGAGTATATGGTTCGGACGAATGTTGCTGTCAATTTCGATGTTGCTCTTTGTGTTCCCCAGGGATTAGACTCTGCGTCTGCATTGTCTAATGAGTTACCTGTGGATTGTGTTGTTTCCACTGGTGTTTCGGATGCAGAGTGTTCACATTCCCCTGTTTCTCCCCCCGTCGGGTGTACAGGATGTACATTGTTCCTCTGTAGGAGTTGTACAGGATGTACATTGTTCCTCTGTAGGAGTTGTACAGGATGTACATTGTTCCTCTGTAGGAGTTGTACAGGATGTGAGTGACGATGACGTTTCATTACCTACCTTGTCTGTTCAAGGCGAGACATTTCGTGATGTAAAGGTTGCTCCTGAGTTGTCAGACACTCAAAAGTCTCAGTTGATGAGTGTTTTGGAGGATTTTTCTGATGTCTTGACAGATACACCAGGGAAGGCTGTACAGGTAGATCCACACTGTATTAATCTGACTACTGATGTTCCTGTTAGGGTCAAGTCTTACCCTTTGCCTTTTGCAAAGAGGGAGATCATTCAGAGAGAGGTTCAGGTTATGTTGGATCTGGGAGTGATTGAACCGTCTGTATCACCGTACAGTTCTCCAGTCGTTCTGGTGGGTAAGCCTGATGGCTCAATTCGATTCTGTATCGATTATCGGGCTCTCAATAAGGTCACTGTGTTCGACTCTCTGAACCGATTCTAGATGTTGAGGATATTTTCTGTCGTTTGTCTGAAGGTCGGTATTTTGTCAAAGTAGACCTTGCGAAGGGATACTGGCAGATACCTATGTTGCCTCAGGATAAGGAAAAGACTGCGTTTCAAACTCCTTTTGGGTTGTTTCAGTGGACAAAAATGCCTTTCGGGTTGCAGAACGCACCAGCTACATTCGCAAGAATGATGCGGAAGCTGCAGTTGTATCAGTTTTCAGCTGTAAGTTTTTGATGACATTCTTCTTGCAGCTCGTCTTTGGCAGCAGTTGTTGGACTACTTACGCATGCTTTTGACCCGTCTCAGGTTGTTTTGGGTTGACAGCTCGTCCGTCAAAAGTGCTGGCTGGTTTTCAGGAGTTGGAGTTTTTGGGACATATGATTTCCGTTGGTCATGTTCGTCAGAAGTCAAGAAAGTGCAAAAGATTTTTTCTGTGGGTAAGCCAACTACGAAGAAGCAGGTTCACTCTTTGTTGGGTCTTTTGTCCTACTATCGCAGATATGTTTCCTCATTTCTTGACTGAAACTTGGTTGTACGATCGTGGTGACGAGTCCTACATCGCTGCTATGACCCCCTGTGATTATGATTTCCACTCGTTTCCTCGTGTTGGATCACGAGGTGGTGGATTAGCCTTCATGATTCGAAAAACACTCTCATGCTGTGTTTCTTTTCACTCCTGTGAAATTTTGTTCGTTTGAGTGTGTTGAAATGAAACTACGAGGCACTGCTGCTACTGTTTCTTTAGTTTGTGTTTACAGACCTCCGCCAAGTAAGTCCAATACGCTGTCTAACTCTGCCTTCCTACAGGAGTTTCCAGATCTCTTATCCTCTTATGCAGCTACACGTAATACTGTTTGTTATCTTGGTGACTTTAATTTTCATTATGATGACGATTCAGATCGCCAAGTGATTCGTCTAAAGACTCTACTGACTGATCACAACCTGTCTCAGTTTGTTCAAACACCAACACACAAACATGGCCATATTCTTGACTGGGTGGTGGGAAACATTGATGACGGCGTTCTCTCTGTGGATGAAGTTCGTGACTATGCTGGTCTTTCAGACCATTATGTTGTTGTGTGTAGTTTGAAGATCTCCACACACCCTCCTCGGAAAAGACTTGTTACGTCAAGGAACATGAAAGCATTGTGTGTGGCTGTTTTTGACCAAGAGGTCAAGAGTTTTTCTTAGGGCATGCATAAACAGCAAAGCAATGCAGATGTCACACAATTAGTTGAAGTGCTTAACGATGGCCTTCGGGAAATTCTGGACCGACACGCGCCTGCAGTGACTAGGTGTGTTACTGACCGTCCCTCAGCTCCTTGGCTCTCCGAGGACGTGAGAGCTGCTCGACGTCAACGCCGGCGCAGCGAGAGACGCTGGAGAAAGAGCCGATTGACCATCCACCGCCAGATCTTTGCAGCGAACAGGTGTGTGAGGCAGGGGACTGCCTCCAGGATGCCAGAGAGTCATACTACCGTGATAAAATTGACTCTTGTTCTTCATCAAAGCAGTTGTTTTCTCTTTCAAATGAACTACTTGGCAAACAAAAGAAATTAAGTTTGCCCACGAACATTCCTTCTTCTCAGATCTCTCAACAATTTAGCGAATTCTTTGTTGATAAAATCAAAACCATCCGTGACAATCTTGATGCAAATCCTTCCCAACCAATCCTTTATGATAAATACTGTGGACCACCTTTTTGTACTTTTAATCCCAGTGGATGAAAAAACTGATCGCCGATCTCATAAGTGAATCTTCCAGCAAAAGTTGTGTCCTTGACCCCATCCCTACTTCCCTCCTTAAACGGTGTGCCTCTCATTTGATTCCCGTGATTACAAACATTGTAACAAATCTCTCTCGTCAGGCATAGTACCTCCTCAGTTTAAGCAGGCAATCGTTACCCCTCTCTTGAAAAAGCCAGGACTAGACCTTAATAAGTTAAAGAACTATAGACCAGTGTCCAACCTCCCATTCCTCTCAAAAAATCCTTGAAAGAGTTGTGCTGAAGCAGCTTCAGACTCATCTTTCAGACCATGGCCTTCTTGAGGCCTGTCAGTCTGCTTATAGGAAGAATCATAGCACTGAGACTGCTGTATTGAGCGTACTCGACTGTTTACTGTGCAAATCCGACAGGAAACTTGTTTCTCTCGTAGCCTTGCTTGATCTGAGTGCTGCCTTTGATACGCTAGATCACACTACTTTACTTGAAAGGCTTAGGGTCACTTTTGGTGTTGATGGGATAGTTCTCCAGTGGTTCAAGTCATACATCAGAGATAGGTCGCAAGCGGGTGTTTGTGGGTGGTGTAAGGTCTACTTCGTCACCTCTTTTATATGGAGTACCTCAGGGGTCAGTATTGGGCCCAGTGTTGCTTACATTGTACTCACAGCCCTTGTCGGATGTTATCTTGGACCATGATTGTGATTTTCACAAGTATGCTGATGACACAGAGCTTTCTAAGAGTGGCACACCTGATGAGTTTGTTTCTGTTCAATCTGGGATGTCTCGGTGTATCAGCAGTGTGCAGGAATGGATGGCAAGTAATAAGCTTAAATTAAATTGTGAAAAGACTGAAGTCATGCCCGTTGGAACCTCCCTCCTGCCTCAAACTCGTTGAGTCAGAGTCAATAGTTGTTGATGGCACTGAATTGCCTTTCAATCACTCTGTTAAATACCTTGGTGTTACCATTGATCAGTGTCTGACCATGCAGAATCAAATATCTGTAGTCTGTCGCTCATCTTTTTTAGAGCTGAGACGTATTGCTTCCATCCGACGCTTTATATCCAGGGAAGTAGCTGTCAGGCTAGTCTGTGCCACGGTGATGTCAAGACTGGACTACTGCAACTCTGTTTATGCTGGGCTTCCCGCAGAACAGATTGCTCGGCTGCAGAGAGTCCAAAAATGGGCGCTGCACGACTAGTTTTGAAGAGGAGGAGGTATGAGCACATCACTCCCATGCTGATGGAACTGCACTGGCTTCCCATACAGTATCGGTGGCAATTCAACTGGCAGTTCTTGCTTTCCGCCACTTCAATGAATCTCTCTTCCTCACTATCTCTCTTCTTCTCTCTTCACTTACCAAAGCTCTCGTACCCTTCGCTCTTCTTCACAAAAAAACTTTTGAAAATCCCTAAGCGTTCTCTGAAATCTGTTGGCGAAAGAGCCTTCAGTTTTAGAGCACACTTCTATTTGGAAACTCCCTCCCTGAACCTTCGTAATCAGCTACTCTTTTTCTTCTTTTAAATCTGAGCTCAAAACTTATCTCTTCAAAAAAAGCGTATTCTCTTCTGTAGATGACTAGGTCTTTCCTAAATAAATCCACAACTAGTCCAGTGAGGCAGTTTATGCATGTAAGTGCGTTTGCCATTGTGTATTTTCTTTTTGCTGTGTGCATGAACATTGTATGAATAAGTGCAAATGGTGGATGTAAGCGCATTGAGTTGTATATAACAAGAAATGCGCTATATAAGTATTATACATTATTATTATTATTATTTTGCTAATCTTACTGCACCTTTGACTGAACTGACTAAGGGAGATAAGAAGCGTCAGATTGAGTGGTCTGATGAGTGTCAGAAAAGTTTGGAGAAGGTTCAAGCTGTACTCAATTCACTTCCTGTGTTACTTCTTCCTAACTTGGATGAAGATTTTGTCTTACGTACAGATGCTAGCAGTAAGGGCATGGGTGCATGTTTGCTACAGGAAAAGTCAGGACTTTTACATCCAGTGCAATACGCTAGCAAAAAGTTTTCTGCGGTGCAAGAGAGATACTCGACTATTGAAAGGGAGTGTCTTGCTTTGGTCTGGGGACTGGACAAGTTTGCTAGGTTTTTATCAGGGAGACCTTTTGTTTTGCAAACTGACCACAGACCATTGACATTTTTGAAAGCGTCAAAATCAAAAAATAATCGCCTGTTAAGATGGGCATTAAGCATTCAAGAGTACTGTTTCACTGTTGAGCCTATCTCTGGGACATCTAATATTTTCGCAGATTTGTTGTCCAGGGAGTAGTGCTATACCATGTGTTTTATGGTCTGCTGATGCTGTATTTTGTATTTGTGATTGATCATTGCTTATTCATTCCTGTCTTGTAAGCTACAGTTAGCTACAAGTTTGAGTGAGTATGGTCTACACAAGATACAAGTCTAAGAATTGTGTATATACATTATTGCTGTATCATTTTGTGGTCAAATTGTCTGTATTTCTCTTACTTGCGTTCATGGGTGAAAATGCTTTGGTGTAGTGTCATTGTAAATGACCATTGCAGATTGGCTGCTGTGCATGTTCATGGTCATGTAGATAATTTTGAACCATGATTGGTGATTTTAACGTGTGTCTCATGCTATTGATACACGATGGATTTCTTGAGGTTCTCTTTTGAAAGATCACTGCATATTTTGATATCTTCGTGTGGGTGCTTACTGTTTCATCTATGCATATAGTGGAGTTCTTAATGATTTCAACTTGCATATATTCTGTTGGGTTTGGCAGGAAGTGTATGGATCATGCAAGTGTTGTGCTTAAGATGTGGATTATGTATTTTGGAGATATTGAGGTGATCCATGGATAAAAAGTGTTGATTCCTTTGATGAATATACTTTGTGCATTTGATATGTATATATAGTACTTCTGGTTTTGGGTTCCTCTGTGGGGTATCCTTTTGCAAGATTTCTCCGGTGGAAAAAATCTTACCCCGGGAAGGGGGGTGTCATGTAATGCGGAGCGATATTTCATATGCTACGCGATTACATGAAACAGTACAGATTAAGAAAAAGATTATTGATTCGTGCGTTACACTATAGGTTAGTCATGTGACACAAGGGAGCGTACTGGCTGAACGTGGCCCAGAGTTTGAGTGAAATTTTTAACACTGTTCACGCGATTTGAATATAAACAGGTTGTTGGCCTGTATCGGTGCGCACTCTGAGAATGGAACAGACGATTTAGATGAAGAAGAGGCTGACTGTGCCCATTAATAAGGGCAGAGGCCTAACACATACAGAAGTATGTGAATTGTAGTTGAATGACCGGTACTCAAGCCGTAAGTATCTAATTTTATATTGTGAGAATCTGGATGATTCTCCATTTTGTTTTCGGCGGTTTGTTGTCGGAACCGAAGCTGTGTTTGAAAAATTGAAGAGTTAAAAAATGTTAGGGTGTAATATGACTGCTAACTAGCTGGCAGTGTTTTGAACTCGTATTTATCCGGTTTTGTTATAGCTGGGCTGGGCCGACTCCCCGTGCGGTAGAGGAAAGAAGAGACTGGAGATCGGGCACTAAGGTGGATGGCCGGGGGCTGCGCGCGTTCCCGGGGCCAAGCTCCGAATCCGCGGGAAGATCCAGGTTGGGCAAGAGTTTGTCGCCGACCAGTAGTTGTGATGTGTATGGGATCCCGCACAGAGGAAAGCCAGTTCCGGACACCACAGAGAGTGTGTGTGGACACTTGCAGTGAGTAAACCTGCAATAGTGACTTTCAAAGAAGCTGAATGGTTGCATCAGCTGAAAGAATCACAGAATGTGAAAATATATAAGCTTTGATTGATGCCAGAGTAAAGAACCCCCATGGGATTTTAAAAGATTAAGGAGGGGAATAATCAAATTGACCTTTGTTGTGTGTGTGTGTGTGCGTGCGTGCGTGCGTGCGTGTGTGTGTGTGTGTGTGTGTGTGTGTGTGTGTGTGCGTGTTCACTCTTTAACAACGACTTGTATAGACAACCCGAGGTAGTCAGCAATAACCGACTGATACTCAGAACCACATCCATCAAGAAAGAATACGCGTCTCTTACAGACCGCATACACAGTTTATATAGCCTGAAAGACCTCTTATGTGCAGACACACACCACTGAATGTCTCCACCAGAATATTTGCCACGAGGTGACAACCCAGACACGGCCCTTTTGCAGTGGGCTGAGCTGGAAGCAACATGAATTGAACTGAGTGTAAAGGGAATCATTCCTTGAATTAGCCCATGAGGTCGCCTAGGCATATAAACATCCTGCTGTTTAGAGGTAAAGCACTGAACAAATCGACACTGGCATTTTCAGAGAGGAAGTGGTGAAGGGTGAAGCTATTTGCAGAGTGAAGGTGAACCAGACTCCTTCAGAGCTTGTCGATAAAGGCACCAGCTCTTTGTTATGGAGAAACGCCAACTTGGGTGTGAGAGCTCAAGAGAGATTGGCTGGTTGCTTCCCCACACGTGGTGTTGCCACAACGGAGGTGATTAACTGGTTATTTATTCGTCTCTCCTCGTGATGTGATAGACGGTGACGAGTCGTGTTCTGGATGCTTTGATGACAGTGTTGCCGTTTTGTGCTGGTAGGGGGGGCACGTTCGTCCCTCTTCCCCCCCCCCCCCTCCCCATGGGAGGTAAATTATCAATAACTGGTCTAATGATATATATATATATATATATATATGTGTGTGTGTGTGTGTGTGTGTGTGTGTGTGTTCACTCTGAAATAATGACTTGTATAGACAACTAGAGGTAGTCAGTAATAATTGATTGATACTCAGATACACATTCATGAAGGAAGAATGCGTGTATTTATAGATGCATACGCAGTTTGCGGCTTGAAAGAATGCGTGTCTGTGCTGACACACTGAATGTGTCCCCCCCCCCCCCCCCCCCCCTCCCAGAATATTTACCATAAAGTGACAGTCTTGGCATGGGCCTTCGCAGTGCGCTGAGCTGCACGCAACATGAACTGATTGGAATGTAAAGGAACCTTGCCCTAAAGTAGCCTGTGGGCTCGGCTAGGCATTTCAGCATCCTGATGCCAGAGCTAAGGCACCGAACCGATCGAGTCCGACAGTTCCAGACAGGAAGTGGAGAAGGCGTGTGGCAGAGTGGAGGTGGGCACAGCCTCCGTTAGACCTCCCGGAGATTGTTGTTAGAGTCGCCAACTCTTTGACACGAAAAAGGCCAACTTGTGCGTGAGATCTCAGGAGAGATTGATTGATTTCTTCCCTTCACGTGACGTTGCCAATGTGGAGGTGATTAATCGGTTATTTGTTTGTCTCGTTTCGTGGTGTGATAGACGGGTGACGAGTCGTCTTCTGGATGTTTTGATAAAAAGTGTTGCCGATTGTGCTGGTCTGGTGGATATGTTGTTGTCTCCCCTCATGAGAGGTACATGATCAGTAGTGTGTCCAGGGGTACACCACGAAAAGGCTTAAGACATGAAATCCTGGTCCAACGTCAGTGTGTGTCCCTACCCTTAGGGAGAAGGACGTAAAAGGTGTCGTACTGAAACTGAAAGTATTAACAGGAGCTTTTTTTTGTAAAAAAAAACTATCACAACGTCAGGATATACACTTTCGTGTTTCTGTTTCTGTTTCTGTCCGTCTCTGTCAGTCCGTCAGTCTGTCTGTCTGTCTGTGTCAGTCTGTCTGTCTCCGTCTGTCTGTGTCTATTTCTGTCTGTCTGTCTGTCTGTCTGTCTGTCTGTCTCTCTCTCTCTCTCTCTCTCTCTCTCTCTCTCTGTGAGTATGTGTGTGTGTGTGTGTGTGTGTGTGTGTGTGTGTGTGTGTGTGTGCTCGAGGTAGATGGCAATAAAGTACTTCAATACTAAGATACACATTCCTTAAGTGGATGAAACTGGATTGTACGGTTCCAGGCTTCCCACTGAGGTCTCTGCACATGAACAAACTCTGGACAGAGTTCTGTCTTGGCCAAACAGATCACACTCAATTGGACCTATTTCTCTGATGGAACCTGGACGTGTGACTTCCTGCAAGCCTGTAAATCAAAGCTTTCCCAAACTTCATTGGCGTCAACTAGTTCATGCTGCAAGAAACACTGTGTTCAATTTGACACCGTGAGGTATCTCAGCGATGAACGGTCAGTTGCTGCTCATTTAGCTGTCGAGAAAAAGTTCCCATCAACTTGAAGAATAATCAAATGTCAAAGGGGATGTTTGTCGTAATAAATCTTGCTGATCGTTAAACATTGAACAGAGTGCTGGCATAGGAGAACAAAAAAAAGTGGAGAGGGCCGGAGATGGGGAAGATGTAAGACTGAGGGGATGATGTGGGTTTTTCTGAACACTTTACGATATAGAAAAGGGGAGGGGGGAGGGAGAGAGAGAGAGAGAGAGAGAGAGAGAGAGAGAGAGAGAGAGAGAGAGAGAAAACGTGCGCGCGCACACACACACACACACACACACACACACACACACACACACACACACACACACACACACACACACGCACACACTCGCAGAGAGAGAGAGAGAGAGAGAGAGAGAGGAGAGAGAGAGAGAGAGAGAGAGAGAGAGAGAGAGAGAGAGAGAGAGAGAGGAATTAAACCCTGGCTTCACTATCTCTAGTCGCAATGGGAAAATGGACAGAGGATTACAGGGATGAGGTATTCGCACTCGATAAACTTAGAGAGAGAGAGAGAGAGAGAGAGAGAGAGAGAGAGAGAGAGAGAGAGAGAGAGAGAGATTACACACTGAGGACACCAGACGCATAAGAGGCATAAAGAAATATAGACACTGAGAATTTCAGTGGCAGTGCGTTTATAAAATTGCACTGGGGCAACATAAGTGCTTATTTGTGCAACGATATGTAGATACACAAATGTATGACTCTACTGATAAGTATGTATTCATACATCATATTCCTAGGCTGCGTTGATATACACCAGACATTAATGTATCTACGTCTTTTTGCGCTTCATTATGTATGTTTACACTGCTTTTGCCGTTGTTTTCTTTTTTTTTTTTTTTTTCAATTTATTTTCTCCCTTTTATGTAATGGAAAAGAAACATTTTGAGATCTGTTTTAAAAAAATCTTAACGGCGTGCCAAACTCGGCCTAATAAATTTTCGCCTCAGGTCGTCTTGCCCTGTCATTTGTTGTGTTTGATTTTTTTTTTTCTCTTTTCTTCGTGTCTGAACGACTTCACGAACGACAGAAATTTGTCAAGTTGTGATGTGCTGCTTTCTCTCACGTTGGCGTTTGAGTCAGAATCTACTTTGCAGAGAATATTTCCAACTCGGTTTATTTCAAGTGTTGATCTAGCGAATCAGGTCATAGACACATCCTTCAGAAGAACCCCAGCATGGCGGCCGTCATTGTAGCGTGTTCACTGGCTTTTAGTTCTGAATGGAACTCGCGAGAAATCCTATCCTAGTGACTCTTCTGGTCACAGTCATTGCATATTTGAGGAGCTGCGCATTGTGAGCATTTTTGTGTGGAACAAGAGTGCCATTTCCTTACCCTCCACCATTCCCCACCCCTATCCCTACACCTCCTTCTGAGAGGCCACCTCCCCACTTAAACACTCCCCTACTACCTTCATGTGAATGTAACAGTTGCTGACTATGAGACAACCGTAACTCATTCTGTCTTCAGAATATACAAGTCTTCTGAAATCGCATCGCAGCAATGCTTATTAGGTAGTCCAAAAGGTTAGATGGATCAAGACAGTGACTTGGCATATACCAGGAGGCAAGATACTCTGCAGATAGTGCAGATTTATGAAACGTGTGTGCGCTTTAAGGGGAAAAATGAGAGTAAGGGAAAAAGGGGATGGGAGAGATGCGTCGCTGAGGAGCCAAGGGCGTGGTCAAAGATTTACCATTTTTACAAATGACTTACAAGGTTGCTAGAACACGTTAGTAGTT
>JADBJO010015743.1:12500-22500 GCA_016801955.1 Conus betulinus | reverse complement strand
TGTGTGTGTGTGTGTGTGTGTGTGCACGCGCGCGCGCGCGTGTGTGTGTTTGCTGAATGGATACAAACACTCAACCGACATCTTTAAAGGGGTCCAGAACGACCAGAAGACACATCACTGTTTACGCCACATTAATTGCAAAACAAAAACAACAGAATTCAGCAGACAGTGGTAAATGACTTTAGTAGTGAACAGCCAGTCTCCATTCGGAGTGTCCTGCCTTCAATCATTACGTCGACCAGTCTTCCCAGCACTGCACCAGAGAATAGAAACAGTGGAAAACCCTTCACAGCTTTAAACTTCGCATCCGCGCGTTTGTCTCTGAAGTCGTCTGGTGCAGTAAAGAGACCTGCGTTGGGCCAGCCAGTCAGGTTAGCTAGACACATGAACATCCTGACGTGAGGGATGAAAAGCGTTGGGCCAGCCAGTCAGGTTAGCTAGACACATGAACATCCTGACGTGAGGGATGAAAAACGTTGAGCCAGCCAGTCAGGTTAGCTAGACACACATGAACATCCTGACGTGAGAGATGAAAAACGTTGGGCCAGCCGGCTAGCCAGTCAGGTTAGCTAGACACACACATGAACATCCTGACGTGAGAGATGAAAAACGTTGGGCCGGCCAGTCAGGTTAGCTAGACACGTGAACACCCTGACGTGAGGGATGAAAACATTGGGCCAGCCAGTTAGGTTAGCTAGACACATGAACACCCTGACGTGAGGGATGAAAAAAGCAACTGACTCTGACAGTTCGGATGCAGAGATGGAGAGGGTTTCTGGCCTAGCGAAGGACACGACCTACTTCAGACCTGCCAAAACTCGTCCACGAAAACACCAGCCCTTTAATGTGATAGAATGATAGCTAGCTGTGCGGAAAGAGAGCGAGCGAGCGAGAGAGAGAGAGAGAGAGAGAGAGAGAGAGAGAGAGAGAGAGAGAGAGAAGGGGGGGAGAGAGATAGTGGTGAGGAGTGTTGGGAATGCACGATGGCTGGTTTTTGGACAGGGACGATGTTCAATAGTGATGTCACACTTCCAGACACAATGGGGGAAGAAGAGTGCTGGCAATTTCACTATAAAACGTTTGGCTAAAGTCATGTTTGAGAGAGAGAGAGAGAGAGAGAGAGAGAGAGAGAGAGAGAGAGAGAGAGAGAGAGAGCAGTGTGAGGAGGAGTGATGGCTGGTTTTGGGACAAGGTTTTTATAGTCGTGCGACAGTTCCAGACACAATGGCGGAAGGTTGCCGGTAATTTTCACCTCTTGTGAAATCATGTTTTTGAGAGAGAGAGAGAGAGAGAGAGAGAGAGAGAGAGAGAGAGAGAGAGAGAGAGAGAGAGAGAGATTGAGATTCTCAACAGGGAGAAAGGTCAGAACGCACATATCCTTCAGCGAATCACAAATCCTGTCAGTCAGTATGTTTTTGTTTGATAGGAAGAGTCGACTTGTGGGAGGGGAGGGCAGGGAGCGGGTCGAATGCGTAGTAAAATGGAATTGACATTCTTTTAGCGTGCATTTAAAACAAAAATCATGAAAATCGACTTGCCCGCATATACGGTTTAAAATAACACATCAGAATATCATTCACACCACTGAAAGTCATGGAACAAAGAAACTCTCCCTCCAGGGAATCTTCAGTCATTACGTCGACCTGTCTTTCTCAGATCTCTACCAGAAAAGAGTAAACAAGATAGGAGACATATCATTTATGTAGGAGCAAAAAATAGAACTACTTGGCCGCAAAACGAAGCAAGAAATAAATGACGAAATAGCCACGATGCGTTTCGATCCTTTGTTCTCCTTCCGGCAGAATAATTAGCATTGAAAGCAATGGAACAAAGGACAAACAAAACAAACAAACAATCATCTATAATACTCACCTAAGTGCAAAATGTGGTTTAGGGTGAAAAACTAAAAGTATGGAATAGAACTGAACAGAAGAGGGGAAGAGGTCGGATAGGAGAAGATACAGATGATAAATATATGATAGCAACAACAACAGTAATGATGATGATAGCAACAACAGTAATGATGATGATGATGATGATGATGATAATAATAACACAATAACAATAATGATAATAAAAACAATAACAATATAACAATAATGATGATGATGATGATGATATAATAATAATAATAATAATAATAATAATAATAATAACAATAGTAATAATAATAATGATAATAATAATAATGATGATGATGATGATAATAATGATGATGATAGTAATAACAATGATGATAATGATCACAATGATGATGATGCTAACAACTCTAACACAACCACCACCACACAACAACAACGACAACCATAATAATAATGATAATAACAATAATCATAATGGTACTAATTACAACAACAACAATACTTTTGTTAATAATAACGATCATAATAATGATAATAAAAAAATGCTAGCTGTGATGATTATTGGGTGAAACAAAGCGAGTCTGTACAGATACACTTTTTTCGTCTTCAAGGTTTTCGGCATTATTAGAGGCGTGCCCTAAACTTGCCAATGAGGATGCATAGAAACAACGTGACCAGACGGGAAAGAAATCAATAGGCAGTACACTTTCACAGAGGAAGTGATGATGGTGTGTGGCAGGATGAAAGAGGACACAGCCTCTGGCATTTGGAAATAATTTCTAATGGTGCCAAAGGGATGACAATGGATCCCTGGAGGGCTGTCAACTGCAGTCTCACTTTTTCAGAAAATGTCAAGGCCCGATATTAGCACTTTTGTCAGGAAAATGGAGTGTCGAATAACACAGACACATAACTTCCTTATTTTACAAAATACAATTATATGCTTTAAAAAAACGTATTCCAGGGGGGAAATAGTAAGTGCCGTTGTGGTCAAATGTCCATAAATCAGTATATTCTCCCTGACAGCAACGCTTTTAATGTATTTCGCAAAATTTTGAGAACACGTTACCGTCAAGCATTCTTTCTAGTCCTCTTATAATATTCGAATAACTCTGTTATCAATCGCTAGTCCATTTATTTTCATTTCTTTATTAATGTTTATTGTTTTTGTCATTTATCTCATTTCTTTGATGTTTATTGTATTGCTTGTTTGTTGACTAGCAGCTCAAAGTACGTATGTGCGTGGACGTAAACTGAAAGGGATATAACTAGGTTTGATGAAGTCACTGACTCTTTCGTTATGAAGAGCACCAGCTTGTGCGTGAAGCATTCACTGCTTTCTTGCCCACTTGACATTCCCTGAATAGAAATCACTGGTTGGCATTTTTTCTCCCCCTTGTGACGTCATCTAAGATGACTGTCGTCTCCTTGTAGTGTTTCATGAAAGTATTGCTTTGGGGCTGCTGTAACTCCTTTCAGTAGGAACAGGTTTTTTTTTTTTTTAGCTTCCGTTTGTATGTTTTGTATATGTTTCAGGAAGATAACTTAAAACCATCTCAACAGATACTAACCTTTCCCAGTTAAACGACGGACCATGGCTGGAGTACGAAATCATTTGGTGTCTGTTTGTGGTGCAGATAGGAGAGAAAAAGGAATCTTCTGGAACTGCCCAGCGATATGTTTCTTTTCCCTGAAGATGGTAATCGTGAAATCACTGATTGCCAGTGTGCATTCTCACAGAGTGGTACAATCTATCGTTAGAGATATGGACCTGTCGTAATTTCCATATTGTGAGGTTACAATATGCATTACAAGAACTCTTCTACTTCGTTGCCACTGCTTCCTCCCCTGTCGGTTAAGAAAAAGCTTTCGTTTTGTAATAATGATGATTGACTTGTTTACAAAAGCTCAAAACAAAACTTGCCATTCTTTTTTCTGTTCATCCATAAAACATACATTTTGTGTCTGTCTGTTTGTTTATATTTTGATGAAGATCTGCATTACAAGGTTGATTCGAAAAATCCCATTTTGGATCGTCACAGAGGTCTGCAATGTCCTGACTGCCATTGGCAGCTGACAACGGTCCTGATTGTGAAGGGGATTCCCACAGTTTCTATGCCAGTTCTGCCATTCGTGAAAGCATGACTGTGTAAACCCAACGTAAAGAAAAGACTGAAAAGCCCCATGCTCTTGGGAACAGCAAGTAATCCACAATTTTAAGACATTTTGGAAGAGAGAAAAAAATACACGTCTCAGGATACTGACACATGTATGTGCTGGCTTTCATTGAATTTGGACATCATTGTCATAAACCTCCTCCTGTACCTTCCGTGTCCCCTGGGTGGCATAGCTCCCATGCTGCTCATTCTAGTCACCCAGTACACAGCCACACCGAGGTCATCATGCTGCAGTCCTAGCACTGACTGTCCACAGCGAGCAGTCAGTATCAGGTTGGCCATTACAAGAAGGGTTCGCCAACTGGAAACTGAACGACTCCCGTGAAATTTGAAAGGATGGGAAAGCATGTAAATCCTGTCCTATGAATTGGTAAAGGAGCTCATTTCATTCTTGGATGTTCAGAAGTCTTCCCGGTAAGTTTTTGTTCGGGCACTGTCTGCGTGTGAAAGTTATGCTTTCCTAGTGTAATTAGTTGGGTGCTGATAAGTCTGTTCTGTTTTGAAATTAGTGAAGTGCAATGGCAGTGGTGAAGTATCTCTGATTCATGTTCTTCTATTGATGTGCTTTTTTGACATTCACGGTATATTTAATCTTTAGGCTGCATCGTGTGTAGAGAAAAGAATACTATATCCTCCATTCCCGCGCTTGTGTGTGTGTGTGTGTGTGTGTGTGTGTGTGTGTGTGTGTGTGTGTGTGTGTGTGTGTGTATGTTGTCAATACAACCTTGAGTTAATCTGACAATAAATTGGTTTCAGTCAGTCAGTCAGTCTGTGTGTGTGTGTGGGTGGGGGGGGGGGGGGGGGGGGGGGGGGGGGGGGGGGGGGTGCGCGCACACGCGCGCGTGCGTGTGCGTGTGTGTGTGTCGTCAGTACACCCTTTAGTTAATCTGACAATAAATTGGTTTCAGTCAGTCAGTCAGTCAGTGTGTGTGTGTGTGTGTGTGTGTGTGTGTGTGTGTGTGTGTGTGTGTGTTCAGTTAAGATTGACCTGTACAGATATCTAGTGTGCTGACCGTAAACGTGTGGTTAGTTCTCAGATAATGCATTCATTAAATGAATGAATGAATGAAACTTGACCATCTTCCTCCAGTCTTCCTATTGAGAATTTTGCAGACGAAGTCTGTGTAGAAAGACGTCGGAGCTCCAAGAGTCACATTGATAATGGACTACGCCTCTGATGATACTTGTACGTGTAACATCGCATGAGTCTGATAATTGTAATCTGAAGTTTTCAGAGGCTCGTATTCATTCACTTGCAGTCTGTATACGAGCGTCGGAAAATTTCAGTGTGCAGTTATCAGGATATTGTTGTAAGAAACACCGAGTTCAGGCTGGCGCCGTGAAATATGGCAATGTACACTCACTTTTCTGACATTTTTGTTCTTTAGAGGAGAGTGTACAGTTTGAACGAGAAATCAAAGTTTGAAAAGAGAGGGGGTTAGTTACCGCCAAGGACACAGAGTACAGGACTAGACACAATGCATTTCGACCTCTTGGGTTTCTTCTGGTGAAAACAAATCACATTTAGAACAGTTCTTTGTCACTGTCCTAAAGTGATTTTTTTCTACCTGAAGAAAACCCAAGAGGTCGAAATGCATTGTGTCTGGTCCTGTACTCTGTTTGTCTCTGTCCTTGGCGGTAACTAACCCCCTCTCTTTTCAAATTTTGCTTCATTTTTCCACCCTCAGTCACTCCGTTTTGAGAAATCAAAGGTCAAAGAGCATTATCTCTCGCAATATCTCTTGCTGGTCTTTATAGGCCTTCATGGAAGTGGTGCGATATGACGGCACAGAAGGGGGAATGTCAAGGTGGGGAATAGGCAGGACAGAGAAAAGGATCTGTATTTCCTTATGCAACCTGAGTGCATGTGTATGCGAGCGCGCGCGCGCGGGGCGTGTGTGTGTGTGTGTGTGTGTGTGTGTGTGTGTGTGTGTGTGTGTGTGTGTGTGTGTGTAGAAGGTGGGTTGGAGGTAGAAGAGAGGAGGTACAGGTCGAAAAAGCTATTGGGATACGGGAAGGAGGAAGAGATATGAAAAAGGGGACAGACCCAGGCACTTAGAAGAGAGAGGAGAGAGAGGAGACCAGAGAGAGAGAGAGAGAGAGAGAGAGAGAGAGAGAGAGAGAGAGAGAGAGAGAGAGAAGGAAATGGCTTTAACACAGGTTATCAACCCCTGTCAAGAAAATCCACTCAGTGTATTGTGGACGGAAACTCAGACGGAAATGAGACGCCTTTCAATACATTTATGCATGCTGCGCCTCTACAAGATCATACGAACAGCTACAAGAGCTCGCTCACACAAACATTGCTCCTGTATTTGCATCCATTTATATTCCCCCATGCACCCTCTGACATGCAGAAAACGACACTCAAATTAGACAAGATATACGGTCTTAGTAGCCTTCAGACCCATCACTGTGTGCACAGACGCAGCATCAAGAGAGAAAACGATTTTAATTGAATTTTTTTTTTTTAGTATAGAAACACTGCAAAGCACTCCACTCAGCTCTGTCGGCGAAGAAACAGTGCGATTTGCACATAAATGGTGTCTGTTCCTCGCCTTCAGTTGATGGTATGCACAGAACGTTCATGCTCCTTCCACAGAGCAAGGGTTTTTTCGGTTACCACGCGTTTGTATGCGTATGAGGAAAATACCTAAAACCTACCGAACAAATTTTAAGTAATCTTAGATAAAAGATGGACTGTGGACTAATTAAGCGTTTGTGGTTCAGATACTGAGCAGCATGCGGACCCAGGATATGGCCAGTATTAGTACATCTTTTTGTGCTCCCAGTTCTTATAGCACAGGGAGCACTTTACAATGGGAACGAAAAAAAAAATGGTGTGTGTGTGTGTGTGTGTGTGTGTGTGTGTGTGTGTGTGTGGGGTCAAAATGTGTTCCGCTGGCTCCAGACAAAAAACTTATGGGACGATCTTTCTGAAAATTTGTAGGTATGTTCATTATGGGTCACGGATGATGCCCGATGCTTTATTTTACCAGAATAGCTGTTACTAACGACTATAACGTCCCCAAACGGGTTTCTCTTCTTTATGGAATATCCCAGAAAGTACTTGGCCGATTTATAAGCGGTTTGGATGATCTTGTGACAAATCGGAGCCTCTTTCCATATGCGTAATGCTTAAAATCGATTAAATAACCGTTAAAACCGTTAGTTTGCCGTTATTTCTTATATATAGGTGGACTTTAATGACGTTTGGTATATAGAAGGTTTGCCACACACATTGGCATTTCCATGATAATTAGTGTTTCAAATTTTGACAGGTAAAAACCGTTATTCTTGACATATTGTCCGATTTCGATGAAATTTGGTATGCACACCGGCTTTAGCTCAGTGAGACTAAAACACCAGTTTCAAAAGTGTAAATCCATCATATAACCGTTAAAACCGTTATTTTGCCGTTTGTTATATATATATATATATATATATATATATATATATATATATATATATATTGGTGGATTTTAATGGAATTTGGTATATAGAAGGTCATCACACACAAATGGCACTCCATATAGTATTTCAAAATGTGACCGTTAGAAACCGTTATTCTTGACATATTGGCCGATCAGGATGAAATTTAGTAGGTACGCAGGCTTTAGCACGGTGAGGACTAAAATACCAGACTCAAAAGTGTAGCTCAGTAAAATAACCGTTTAAAACCGTTATTTTGCCGTTATTTCTTATATGCTGTGGGTTTTTAATCAAATTTGGCATGTAGAAAGGTTATCACTATTCAAGATAAGCTGGGTATACGTTTATATGCTTGCATCTTGTTTTACTTGTTTCTGAGCATGGCCAAAGTGAAGATACCATGTGCCATTTGATAACTATTTTTTTTAAAAAGAGAGGTATTCTCACAGAATATTGATGTTAGCAACTGCTACAGACATCCGCGTTTCGTTTATTTTTTTTTTACTTCGCAACTACTACTTTTTTCCCCCTGTCCGGAGAATAAAGGCTTTCATTTCTCATATGACTGACCTGCTTTAAAGAAGGGTTTAAAATGAGGGGGAAAATGCTTGCCATCCGTTTTACTTTCTTCCATATAACAGCGAGAACACATTTTTGTGTTTGTTTGATTACATTTTGATGGGGATCCGGCTTGCAGGGTTGATCCAAAATCCGTTCTGCAATCTCCTGAGTGCTATGCTTGTTGGCTGACAATGGTTCTGATTGCGACAGGGACACCCACAGTTTTTTCCCTTCCAATTCCATGATTTGTGAAAACGTGACGGTAAAACCCGACGGAAATGTAAAGTTGAACGACGCCATGTTCTTGGGAACAGCAGTTAATCTCACGATTTACTGATCCATTTTGGAAGGGAAAAAAAAAGCACTTGACAGGAACTAGCATATACATGCACTGGCTTTAGTTTGATTTGGACGTCATTGTCATAAACCTTCTTCTGTCCTTTCTGTGGGACCTGGGTGGCACGGCTGACGTCATTGTCATAAACCTTCTTCTGTCCTTTCTGTGGGACTTGGGTGGCACGGCTGACGTCATTGTCACAAACCTTCTTCTGTTCTTTGAGTGGCACCTGGGTGGCACGGCTGACGTCATTGTCATAAACCTTCTTCTGTCCTTTTTGTGGGCCCTGGGTGGCACGGCTTACGTCATTGTCATAAACCTTCTGTCCTTTATGTGGAACCTAGGTGGCACGGCTTCCGTCATTGTCACAAACCTTCTTCTGTCCTTTTTGTGGGCCCTGGGTGGCACGGCTGACGTCATTGTCATAAACCTTCTTCTGTCCTTTCTGTGGGACCAGGGTGGCACGGCTTACGTCATTGTCATAAACCTTCTGTGTCCTTTATGTGGAACCTAGGTGGCACGGCTTCCGTCATTGTCACAAACCTTCTTCTGTCCTTTTTGTGGGCCCTGGGTGGCACGGCTGACGTCATTGTCATAAACCTTCTTCTGTCCTTTCTGTGGGACCAGGGTGGCACGGGTTACGTCATTGTCATAAACCTTCTGTCTTTATGTGGAACCTAGGGGGCACAGCTCACGTCATTGTCACAAACCTTCTTCTGTCCCTTTCTGTGGGACCTAGGGGGCACAGCTCACGTCATTGTCACAAACCTTCTTCTGTCCTTTATGTGGAACCTAGGGGGCACAGCTCACGTCATTGTCACAAACCTTCTTCTGTCCTTTCTATGGGACCTGGGTGGGACGGCTGACGTCATTGTCACAAACCTTCTTCTCTCCGTTGAGTGGCACCTGGGAGGCACGGCTGACGTCATTGTCATAAACCTTCTTTTGTCCGTTGAGTGGCACCTGGGTGGCACGGCTCACGTCATTGTCATCAACTTTCTGTCCTTTCTATGGGACCTGGTTGGGACAGCTCCCACGCCGCTTGTTCCAGTCCCTCTGTACACAGCCACACCGGGGTCATCATGGTGCAGTTCCAACACCGACAGTCCACAGGGAGCAGTAACTATCAGACTGGCCGCAAGAAGAACAGTTCACACACGGGAAACTGAAGCAGAACCCCCCCCCGAGACTTTGGAAAGGGTGATAGAGCATGCAGATCTTGTCATTTACATAATGCCGTACATGATTACGCGCGTGAGCACGCGCGCGGTTGTGTGTGTGTGTGTGTGTGTGTTCAGCTGAGACTGATCTCTACAGGCTTCAAGACTGTTTGGCCAGACATCTTCCGCAAATTCTCTAAACCACTTTCATTAAGTGGATGAAACTTGATTATCTTCTTCAAGTCTTCCCGTTGAAGAAGCAGCACGCAAACAAGTTCTGAACAGAAGATTTTTGCAGCCAAAAAGTCGCATAGACAATGGACTCTGTCTCTAATGATACTTGCACACGTAACACCCGACGTGCCTGATAAGTGTAAATTTACAATTTTCCGAAGCTCTTTTCAGACTGCGAGTGAATGAACTATTGCATGTCGTTGCAAGAAACACCGAGTTCAGTTTGGCGCCGTGGGT
>JADBJO010015743.1:0-2500 GCA_016801955.1 Conus betulinus | reverse complement strand
CATACCCACACACTGCCAAATACATACATTGCTACACACACATACATTGCCACACCGATACATTGCCACACCCATACGTTTGCCTTACCCATACCTTGCCATACCCATACATTGCCAAACCCATACATCGCCCATATTCATACATTGCCACACCCATACATTGCCACACCCATACATTGCCACACCTATACATTGCCACATCCATACATCGCCACACCCATACATTACCACACCCATACATTACCACACACCCACACATTGCCACACCCCACACATTGCCACACCCACATTGCCACACCCATCCATTGCCACACCCACACATTCCCACACCCATACATTGCCACACCCACACATTGCCACACCCATACATTGCCACACCCATACATTGCCACACCCACACATTGCCATACTCATACATTGCCACACCCCACCCCTTGCCACACTCACACATTGTCACACCCATACATTGCCACAACCATACATTGCCACACCCACACATTGCCACACTTACACATTGCCATACTCATACATTGCCACACCCCACACATTGCCACACCCCACACATTGCCACACCCACACATTGCCACACCCACACATTGCCACGCCCATACATTGCCACACCCACACATGCCACACCCACACATTGCCACACCCCACACATTGCCACTCCCATACATTGCCACAACCACACACCTTGCCACGCCCATACATTGCCATACCCAAATATTGCCATACCCATACATTGCCACACCCATACTTTGCCACACCCCACACATTGCCACACCTATACATTGCCACACCTATACATTGCCACGTGCATACATCGCCACACCCATACATTGCCACCCCCACACATTGTCCCACCCACACATTGCCACATTCAAGCTCATCCCATACTTTGCTATGTCAAAACACGTTCTTTAGCAGACGACAGTTACACTAATTTATGGGCTAATAAATGCACAACCATCACCACCAAACCGGCCCCATCCCACCTTGGCTCCCCCCCCCCCCCCCTCTCCCCCGCCCCCATCGACACACGACACACACGCACACAACAACACGCCCTTCCTCATAAACATCGAAACTTATCCACAGGCACCACAGTTCCACATCTACACCCATGTTCCACTCACCAGCTGCCCCCCTGGCCTTGCAGAGTACAGAGAGAACTGTCCACGTCAGTTCGGCAAGAAAGCTGCTCACCAGGTGAAGAAAGACGGCACCCCTGCTGGGTCACTTCGGTGGTGCACAGTGCTGCCTGGTCTGTGTTGAAACCACCGTCTAAGGACCCTCATGATCCCCCCCCCCCCCCCCCTACCCCCAACTCCCCCCACCCCCACCCCCACCCCGCCCTGCTGACGACTGTAATTGGTTGGTGGCCGGGCCCAGACTGATGAAGTGCCCCCCTGTGAATTGTACTGACCCTCTCCACGTGCGCTTGACGACAGTGCCCCATCATCAAACAGGCCGGTAGGGAGGGGAGGAGAGGAGGAGGAGGAGGAGGAAGACACTGACACCTAGCTTGCCATTAGCATGGTTGTGGGTCTGAAATCGACACTGAGACCAACCAACAAGAAAGAGGGGAAGGTGGGGCGGGGGGGATGGGGGTGTGCAGTACAGAATGACGTTGGTGGAGGATGGAGATGAGGGTGGAAGGGTGGTATAAGGGTTGGAAATTGATGTGAGATAGGGAGGTGGTGCATGGGGGGAGGGGAGGGGGTGGGATGGGGTGGGGGTGGGGGGGCATGGTTATAGTAGATTGATCAAGAAGGAAACAAACAAAAAAAAGTATCCATAACTATTATGGACGCCCACTTTCTGAAACTTTTTTCTTTCTGTCTGTCTTTCTTGTTTGTGTTTGTTTGTTTGTTTTTTCTTTTTTTCTTTTTTTTTGTTTTGTTTTCCTGATTGTTTGTTTTTTGTCAAACATTTCATTTCAAAAACACGCGCATGCACTATGCACATATCCGGGAATTAATAAAACAGTAGTTTTTTTTTTTTTTTTAACACGTTCTTGAACACATTAATAGCAATTAACGAAACAACATTTTTCAAAACATTTTTGGTTACACGTGAACATAACATATTCACTATTCTAAACGCTATGAAGCCTCCGTTTCCTGCGGAATCATATGACACCATTTAGTGTACCTTTCCTTTCAAAACGCATCCAGATGTGATTTGGTCCAGCAGACACAGAGACCCTTAGTCGCAAACAACCTTCTAGGTACGCTAGCCCACAACATAATCACTGACTGGCAGTTGCCACTTGGAAATATATGCTTTAGGAACAAACCCTCTACAGCAAACAACCCACTTGGGTCCTGTTTGAATACATTTGTCAGTTCTTGCTCGTGATTGAGCGTTTTACATGAGCAAAGACTGCCAGACCTGTTTCCCAGGCCAGAATATGACCTGTTTAAAATTATGAAACGACGAGAGGGTATTTCACCCTCGGTATAAACTGGCCTAGGCTAACTTTTTTTTCCTTCCAGCC
>JADBJO010015742.1:22500-42781 GCA_016801955.1 Conus betulinus | reverse complement strand
GGATGCGTCCGTGAACAAGTTCTCCTATGGAGGGGGGCGGGTGTGTGTGTGTGTGTGTGTGTGTGTGTGTGTGTGTGTGTGTGTGTGTGTGTGTGTGATATGGGGACTCCCTGAGCCAGCCGGGACTGGGAGTGCCATTGGTCACCGATGATTGGAACCACTGACCCAGAGGGACCAGAAGGTCCCAAGACTGCAACATCTGAGACCAACGCCTCCAAAAGAGGCGTTGGAACAGGTGTTTCTGCAGTTGTCCGAGGGGCACTAAGGGGGCCAAGGACTCCATCAGACCCAGAAAGGAGGCCAGCTTTCTGGCCGGAGCCTGATCTAGAGAGGAGATGGGCCAAGAGGTGCTGGAGGCGAAAGAGACGCTGGGGGGTTGGAGAAACCAACCACCTGGTAGTGTCAAAGGACATGCCCAGAAACTGGAATTGTTGCGCCGGGATGAGATCGGACTTCTCCTCGTTGTGAACAAACCCCAGATCCTGACAGAGGTCTAGAACCCAGAGAGCTTGTTGGGAGCACAGAGTGCCAGATGAAGCAAGGAGAAGCCAATCATTGAGATAGGCCTTCAGACATATTCCTCTCTCCCGAACGTGCATGCAAAGTTCTTATGCCACCTTCATGAACACCCAAAGGGCTGGGGCTAGACCAAAGGGAAGAGCCCTGAACTGAAAAACGCGGTTCCTCCAAACAAAGTGGAGATACTTCCTGTCCTTTGGGTGGACTAGGAGATGGAAGTAAGCATCTTTCAGATTGATGGACACCGCCCAGTGGCCGAGGTGCATGGCATCGAGGATTGACATGGGGGTTTCCATACGAAAATGGAGGACACAGAGAAAAACCTGTTCAGAGACGAGAGGTCCAGAGCAGGTCTCCATCCCCCAGATGCCTTGGAGACCACAAAAATACAGCCATAAAAGCCCGGAGAGGAATGGGAGAGGACTTCCTCTGTGGCCCCTTGGCTAAAAGCGAAAGGACGTCCTGGTCCAAGGCCTGAGAGACCAATAGATCCCGAGGAGGAGCAAAAGGAGGAGGGAAGGGTGTGAGAGGGGCCTTTACTGCACCCCATGGAAGATGAAACCCCGACATGATCACCCGCAGAGTCCAAGGGCTTGTGGGAAGCTGCTCCCAGGCACTGAAGTGCCGGGACAGACTGCCCCACATGGTCGCCCTGGGGGGAGGGTGAAGGACCCCAGGTCGTGGGTTAGTCATTGGGGGTGGGCCATCTGAGCAGAGGAAGGCTTCTGACCCGCCAGCCAGGCATGTGCTGGACCTTTGTTGGGTTGCTTTGCCTTGGGGCCCCTCAGGGTCTGAATGATTTTCGGCCCTTTGACTGCGGAAGACCCCCGGTGAGAAGGGCACTGAAGCCTTGCGTTTGGGGTCGCGGGGCAGGGGGGCCTGAGTGAAAGGCAAGGTCCCACCTAATATCAGCCTGGCTCTTGATGGTCGACTGAATATGGTTCGCAAAGAGAGAGCCAGTCTTGACCGGCAAGCTCTGAGCTCTGAGGGAGGCGCGGGCAGAGGCGGTGCGGGCAATCGAAGATGCTAATAGGACAGCATCTCTTCTCACAAGACTGAGTTGAGATGCAGTCTTGCAAATGCACTGGCCAAATATCTGAGCCCTTCAGACATGGACTGGATAAAGGCCACAATGGCCGATGGGTCCACGGATTGGCGGAGAGCGAAGGGCTCCGAGTCGGGATCCTTTTGAGAACGGACACCAGACCCCCTAAGAAGGCATCCATGGTGGAGACGGCTTCGAGCCCCTCCTAGTCGACTGTTCCCACTCGGCAAGGCAGCACTCTGAGAGAGCTGCCACCTGCCGTGGTTACGACTTGGGACCTCTCTTGGACAAGGAGGAGGTCCTCTTGGGAGAGGGAGAGAGTGGATTCCGGAATCATGTCATGCGCCAAGAATGCCTTCTTGGCAAATAGGAGCTTCTCTGGCTTGAGGAACTTCCCACACGCCAGCGCTCAGGGGAAAATCCGGGACAGAACCAGGCATGATGTCCTGTGCCTCAGTGCCCCTAACTTTTATTTGGGCCCTCCTCATACATTTGGCTACCATAACCGACTCTTTTAAAAGAGAGGAGGGAGTAGCCGAAAGGGGATGAGACCCGAAGGCAAGTTCCGCTGCCGAAGGGCAGGGAGCCTGACCTCCCGAGAGGATGACACCCCTCGGGGACAAGGGAAGCCAGAATGGCCACCGAGTCACGGAAGGAATAAGAAGAGAGCATCTGGCCCTGGTCCTCCGACTCCGAGTCCACCGGATCGGAGCCGCCGCAGACAGAAGGGGTGAATGCCCATGGGGGACCGGTGTGTGCGGGGATAAACCGAACGGGTCCAGTCCGATTGATTCCTCGGAATTTCTGTGGGAGGGATCGGCTGTAGGCATAGGGTGGGCCGGAGGGGCCTGGGAAGAAGAGGACTGTGCTGGTGGAGCGCTGGGCATAAGGCCTGGCCACCAGGGAAACCCTGGAGCAGGGGGCTGTGGAAAGTCCATGGTCAGGGGATACTGCCATTGGGCTCATGGCGCCCAAAGCAGAGGGCCCTGCCCCCACGATGGGAAAGGGGGGGGGGGGGGGGGGGGGGGGAAGCTGCGCCTGCTGGCTCAGACCAGTATATGGGGGCCCTGATGTGCCAGTCCCCTGTCGGTTGCCCTGAAATGAGGGTGAGACCCATGCATTCTGTCCCGAATAAGAGACAGAAGCACGAGAGAGTGTGAAGGGAAGCAACTGGGGCTGACTGAGTGTCGGGCCCCTGAGAGGGAGTTGTTTCCCTTGGCCTTGGCTTGCCCGACGAGCAAGAGGGAGAGGTACACCTTTAGTCTGCTGCCTTATCACTCGACCCATGAGCCCGGGGCTCTTGCATCCTCGATTCAGCCATAAGAATCGAATTGTGTGCAGTAGAACCGCAGCTGAACTGGAAACTGGATGCAGTAATAGGAACGACAGAACTGCAGTTGAGTCGATCGCCGTTAGGGGACAAGGGGAAGGGATCGACAGAGCCACAGCTAAGTTGATCACCGTCGTAATTTAAGGGGTGTGAGTAAGAGCTCGCTGTCACAACAGAACTGCAGCTGAGTTGAGGTGAACCCTTGGAAGAAGAAGAACAACAACAAGAACAACAACAAGAACAAGAACACACGACGAGAGAGAGAGAGAGAGAGGGCGATGATGAAGAGAGAGAAGGCTTTAGTGCGGCAAACGAAGACAAAGAGCCTGTTGGCGAGGTGCAGGAATCAAGGCGAGGTGCAGGAATCAATTGACGAAACCTTCCAAATCCTCGCTTTGCCACCCAGTCGCTTCACGTACGTTTCTCCCTTAAGTGAAAACCTCTGCAAGGACACCAAAAGAACAGCAGCAACAATCGATCGATCGTGAGAAACCATATAAACTACTTAGCTGCTCAGAGTACACGAGGCTAACGGGAAAATGGCTGCCAAGAAAAGAGGACTGATCTGAGCATGCGCAAGACACGAGGCCCCTTCAGGGATTTTTTCTGTCCGTACGGACTTTATTGTATACGTGGCAGGGATAGCAAACTGCTACCGCTTACTGCATTAGTGAGCCATGGTATAGTATGTGTAATTAAATATATTATTATGTTAGCTTCAACTAAATGTGACTGATGCCACTTTCTAGCAAAAAAGTGCTTCGCTGTTAATCTGTTTAGTATGGCAATAAGTCACTTAGCAAAATCTGGAGAAGACCAGACAAATATTGTCGATCTGAATTGGAACAACAAGACAGAATGAATGAGCTTTATCAGATGATGCTGTTTCTCAAATTTTTTTTCTCTGAGTTTTCCATTTTTCTTTTCTTTTTCTTTGGGAGTCCCCTTCCACGCTCCCTCAGTCATTACCTTCATGCCACTCACTCTGGCCATCTCATACACAGTCTCACCCAGTCCTGTCCTGTGCATCAAGACACTCCAGTGGGAGCCAACAATTTCAGATCCTTAACCCCTTGAGTGCCAGTGTCTGTGTAAAAAGAATGCTCTCCCCTTGCCTATGGTTTTTGGGTGTTTTGCATAAAATAAACAAAAAATCATAGCTCCTCATCCAGCTAAGAAAACCCCCATAAAACTGTACATTTTAGGAATCTGCGTTATCCCTGTATGTGTTGACATCAAAATAAAACAGAAATCTTTATCTGGGTATGAGCACCGTGCTGTTATATAAATAAATGTGGAAAAAAAGGACAAAAATTTGTTAGAAAAATATTTGTAAAATATAAACATGCAGCTGGAAGTTTTCGCCAGTTGGAACTTTTATCCCTGGATTTCCACTAAATGCAGCAATAAAAATTTGGTAGTGAAAAATTCCCTTGAAACCTAGCTGTCCTAGTTCGAGTTGCAGCTGCTGATTTTCTGTCACACCCCCTTGACATACCCCTCTCCCTCTCTCTCTACTACTGAAAAAACGCCCTCCTCACTTCATAGGTCTTCTCTTTCGCCCGGCCCAGACTGAAAGCCAATCTTTCGTGTGTGTGTCAGTTTCAAGCCAGCGAGATTCACACACGCTGGCTGGCTCGCTCGGCGTACCGACGCTTGTGTCAGCTGGGTCAACTTGACCCATCAACAATGCATGCACGAAATCATCGCACTTTCCCATGTGTCGAGTGGATTGACTGGATCAAGATTTCAATCGCCCTCTTGTAGAGTAATATTCACTGTTTCGAGAGCAGAAGAGGTTTTTCGAGTTGACTGTAGGCCGCTAAGTCCGGGTGTTGTGTCGTCTGCTGCTGTCGGTGAGTGTGAAAACTACTCAGAGCCTGTGGGATCTTCACTTTCAAATGGGCTGGGCAGACAGTATGTGTACACGTCATGAAATATGATTTGATTGGCCTCTGGACGGGATCCTAAACCTTCGTCATACACCAAATAAGTCAGTGAAATCGCTAGGGTTTTCCAGCTGAAAATAGCGAAAGGTCACCGACCGAAATTTCGGTCGCTGGTACTTAAGTGGAAGTATTTTATTGACCGAAATATCAGTCGCTGACACTCAAAGGGTTGAGAGGCACCCCCACAGGAGGCTCCACAATGCTGCTGAGCAATTGTAGTGGAGTTCAGTAATTCCTGTTTTTATACATAGACAGGATGCCAACTACTACTTTGCTACTACTAATGACAATACTTTCTAGAATCCACCTCTGAAGAATCCCCCACATTAGTTCAATAACAGTCCTCATGAACTTATCAGTACTAGTGACTTTTAAACAACTCATTATGGGTTTGGATGTGAATAAGAAATGAAGAATAAGATTACCCTGACAACTCTGCATGACAGGCCACAAAATTTTATTTAACTTTTAAAACGATGAAAATGATTATGTCGCTGATGAAGATGAGGCTACGGCATTCCTTTCTGGTCTGATATCACTTGACACCCCCTAGCTGTACTCTAAGCTTCCTTTCATAACATTGCGTAAATCAGGCTCAAGTGTTAAACAAGCATGCAGTATTGGTCAGGAAACTTAAGTGGATGAAACTTGACTGTTGTTTCTGTTTTTTTTTTTCCCTCCTGAGCCTATGGCACATTCATCTCTGGGTAGGAGCTGGCTGGAGCTGAAACAAGCCTCAAAAGTAAGGCCTCTCAAGGGACTTTAACCTATGACCTCTTGGACTCTAGCCCCACCACTGCCACGGAACAGATCTGTGTTTTTCAGCATCTACTGGACTTGCTTATTTCCCATACACAACCGAACATGAGGTTTACATCCAAAAGAAGAACTTGTATGACTGAGATAAGTATTGTCTGGTACATGGGCAACATATTCTTTATGAAGTCAAGCCACTTGCAAGATGCAAAATCTTCAGTTTGTCAGTGCAAGATGCAAAAATCTTCAGTTTGCCAGTGCCATCCTTACTTCCTTTTAAAGGGAAAGTCTTGAGAGAGTTTGAGAGCTCCCATAGCCCAAAACAGACAGAAGCAATGTTATATGCTTGCACACCCACACATGTATTCGTTTACACACATATGCATACACACACAAGTGTACATGCACATGAACAGACTGACACACACATTCAACATGTTTGTGTAAACAGATATATTAGGATCCATTCTCAAAAACATGAGGCATGAATTTGTTTTCAGAAAACTGCTTTCTTTCTTTGGATGAATGACCACTGTCATTTTGTGGCGAATGATTCAAAATCGAAGGACAAGTATATTATGGTCAGGTTTGTTTGGAAAAAAAAAAGTATATATTTGGAGCTGCCCCCTTTTCATTCAAGTAGGAAATGCCATCTAGCAAGAGCACCACAAGAATTTTGTACATTATCCTCTCTACTTCCAATGTGTGTAAACAGAGATATGTTTTTATAGTTATGCACTTCAGATATTTAATCTAACTAAAAATCACCATTTCTATAAATGTCAACGCTAAAAGTAATTGTTCCTTTCAGCTTCACAGTTTCAGCACTTACTCTTTTAGATTTTCCTGATGTTTTGTTGTCAAGCCTGTCAGTGCCTCCCACTTTAAAGCTGACATTAGTCACCGTTTTCTTTTCAGACAGAACTGGATGACTGGGAGCCAGAGTGATGATGCATATCCTGCCATACAAGACAAATCATTGTGATACTTAACTAAACAAGAAGTATTCTGTAATATAACTAGAATCACATTAACTTTATGGATTGTGATCTTGTAATATATAATCAATTGTTCTACAATATCTTCTCCTGCCTTAGTTCTATACTGGTGATCCGTAAAATGTAAAACCAAAACATTCCATTTTGAATCTCTCAATGACAGATCTTACTAGATCTTACAATGACTTAAAAACAAAAACCCAGTACCAACTGCAAACTCTCTCTTTTGTTGATATTGATTCAGCGTCATGTGTATGCAGCATATTTTCATGTCTGCAAGGGTTACTCTTTCATTTCAAGTTACTGTGGATCAAAATTCTGAAACAATAGAAATGAGTGTCATCTAAACAAATTGAACCATTCGTTGCTGTGGATTACAATTTCCCATTACACATCTTAAACAAAACATGGATACCCTTCTCATACTAACTCTGCATCACTTAATATATCATTTTATGTTGTTTTATTATTAACTAATTAAGCAAATGAACGCTACGTTTTATCCTATACATAAAGTCATTGTGCAGTGGAAAGCGCTAAAACAGAAAAACAAACAGAAAGATCATGCATGGCTCTAGAACACTTGCGAAAGGAAATTTTTTGTCTAAAATTACATTTAATCTAATATACTTACCGTGGCTCACTAATGCAATAAACGGCAGTAGTTTGCTATCCCTGCCTTGTATACAATAAAGTCTGAACGGACAGAAAAAACCCCCCCTGAAAGGGCCTCGTGTCTTGTGCATGCTCAGATCAATCCTCTTTTCGAGGTAACTAACACCCTGACTGTGAACTCCTAAGGGACCAGTAAGGCGGGGAGGAAGGGAGGGACTCTGCGTGAGCCACGGTAAGCATGTTGGATTAAATGTAATTTTAGAATAAACATTTCCTTTTAATTACACATACTATACCGTGGCTCACTAATGCAGAGTAGCACTACTGGAAGGTGGGCTCACCTGGTTAACGTTTGAGGAGCGAGAAGAGCCAGGCGTGTGGCATAGAAGGGGTATTCGGTTTAGAGGTGACATTTCCAGGCAGGCCACTAAGGGCGTGGACTTCACTGCAGCGTTTTCTGAAAGCCAGAGAAACGAGAAAGGCTGTTTTGAAGGAAAGGATTTTCAGAGAACACTCCCGGATGGGCTCAGAAGGGCTGAGTGTGAGGGAGGAGAGGACTAAGAAAAGGTCCCATACCAGGGTACGGCGGGGAGATGGGCCACCTGTAGAGCTGCTACCCTGACCAGATTCCGCAGAAGAGGGTTGTCCACAAAGGAGGGACCCCCTAACTGATGGATAGTGGTGCAAATAGCCGCCCTGTGGACCTTCACGGAGGAGGCAGAGAGCTTTTTCTCAGATGAAAGAAAAATGAGGTAGTTTGCCAACTGACACTGAGAGGGAGAATGGGGCAACACTGCATAGGTGAAGCACCAAGAAAGCCAGCCATTCCAGTGGACACTGTAGATGTTTTGGGTGCCTGGCCTGTGAGTGTGTTCCACAAGGCCAATTACCACAGGGGAGGCACCTTGTGTAGACAGCGTGACCCGCACAGTAGCCAGGCATGAAGATGCAGCACATCTGGGTTGCCGTGCAGAATGCCCGACTGTGGCTGAAGCAAGGACCTTGTTATTAACTCTCTTGACAAGCGTGCGCCTGCTAGCACCTGACTGGACATCACACTGCCAAAAGGCTGAGCGCCTACCAGCGCCTAGTAAAAAACATGTGGCAACAATGGGCACCGCCTGTTTCTTGTAGAAAAGGAAGTCTCGTGAGAACATGACTTCCTTTTTCCTGTAGCGATTCACTTCCTTTTGCAAAAAAAACGTGAGTTGATACATGCTGCAGTTCTCGAGTTATGAATTTTTAAAGTTTTGTGGTCAAAATGCTGTTTTTCATTGTGGCTAACCTTGATTTCTGACATTCTATAATGAGATTTAGTGATGAAGATACTGTGATTTGTAGGATTTAAGGCATAAGACTTAGTGAAAGTGCTGAGTAATGAAGCTTACAGTGACCTAGATTTCGACTGGGATGAGGTTCCAGATATGATAAACAATGATTGAGAAGAAAGTTCTGAAGAAGATTCTTTTCCCAGAGTAAATGGCTCATGTGACATTCTTCAAACTTATGATATAGCAACATATATATTCATAGGAATTAAAAAAAATTATTTTCATTTCATTATTTCCTTTCCTCTCTTTTAAACTAATTTTTAAATTGGGTAACCTTGTTCAAATTACGGAGTACTTCTCTTGCCATAGCATTTCAGCGTAACTAAGCTCAGGTAAGTGCATACTGAAGAGGGTTAAGGCAAGCGGTATCGGAGGCACATGAGTCAGATGCAACAGTTCTGGAAACCACACTTTGGCTGGCCAGCAGGGGACCACGAGGATCAGTGTGGCCGCGTCTTTCCTTGCTTTCCGGAGAACTTTTCCCAGAATGGGGAATGGATGGAAGGCATAGCCTGTCAGACTGGAGCAAGGGATGGACACAGGGTGTCCACAACCCAAAGCCGCTGGATCTGGAACTGGAGAGACTTAAAAGCTGGAGATGATGGTTGAACCGGGTAGCAAACAGGTCTACCTTGTGGTTTGAACCACACAGTCCAGATTGGTTCCAGGACCGAATGGACAAGAGTCCATTCTGAGGGAAGAATCATGCGCGACCTGCTGAGAGAGTCTGCAAGAATGTTGATCTTCCTGGGAATGTGCTTGGCCGAGATCCGGATGGATTGTTCCTCGCACCAAAGGAGAAGCTGTTCCGCCCTCAGGGACAAGGAGTGAGAATGCGCCCCCCCCTTGCTTGTTGATGTAACACGCTATGGTCGTGTTGTCCATGTTGAGGAGAACATGTTTCCCCTTCAGAAAAGGAAAGAAAGTCCCTAAGGACTTGAAACACTGTTTCCAGCTCCAGCCGATTGGTGTGCCAGGACCCCATCTCCGGAGGCCATTGCCAGGCTGCCCTCAGAGAGCTCACATGGGCACCCAACCCGGACTGGGACACGTCCGTGAACAAGTTGTCCTGCGGAGGGGGCGGGGGTGTGTGTGTGTGTGTGTGTGTGTGTGTGTGTGTGTGTGTGTGTGTGTGTGTGGTGTGTGTGTGATGGGGACTCCTTGAGCCAGCCAGGACTGGGAGTGCCATTGGGTCACTGATGACTGGAGCCACTGACCCAGAGGGACCAGAAAGTCCCAAGACTGCAACGTCTGAGACCAACGCCTCCGAAAGAGGCATTGAAACTGGCATTTGTGCAGTCGTCCGAGGGGCACTAAGGGGGCCAAGGACTCCATCAGACCCAGAAGGGAGGCCAGCTTTCTGGTTGGAGCCTGATCCAGAGAGAGGAGACGGGCCAAGAGATGCTGGAGGTGAATGAGATGCTGGGGGGTTGGAGAAACCAAACCACCTGGTAGTGTCAAAGGACATGCCCAGAAACTGGAATTGTTGCGATGGGATGAGATCGGACTTCTCTTTGTTGTGAACAAACCCCAGATCCTGACAGAGGTCTAGAACCCGGAGAGCTTGTTGGGAGCACAGAGTGCCGGATGAGGCAAGGAGAAGCCAATCATTGAGATAGGCCTTCAGACACATTCCTCTCTCCCGAACGTGCATGCAAAGTTCTTGGGCCACATTCGTGAACACCCAAGGGGCTGGGAAGAGCCCTGAACTGAAAAATGCAGTTCCTCCAAACGAAGTGGAGATACTTCCTGTCCTTTGGGTGGACTAGGAGATGGAAGTAAGCATCTTTCAGATTGATGGACACCACCCAGTGGCCGGGGTGCATGGCATCGCGCGGATTGACATGGGGGTTTCCATACGAAAATGAGGGACACAGAGAAACCTGTTCAGAGGCGAGAGGTCCAGAATGGGTCTCCATCCCCCAGAAGCCTTGGGGACCACAAAAAATACAGCCATAAAAGCCCGGAGAGGAAGAAGAGGACTTCCTCTGTGGCCCCTTGGCTAAAAGCAAAAACCACCAAGTCCTGAGAGGCCAATAGATCCCGAGGAGGAGCAAAAGGAGGAGGGAAAGGTGTAAGAGGGGCCTTTTCTGCATTCCATGGAAGCCGAAACCCCAACCTGATCACCCACAGAGCCCAGGGAAGGAAGCCGCTCCCAGGCACTGAGATGCCAGGACAGACTGCCCACAGGGTCGCCCTGGGGAGAGGGTGAAGGACCCAGGTTGGGGGTAAGTCATTGGGGGGTGGGCGTCTGAGCAGGGGAAGGTTTCTGACCTACCAGCCTGGAATGCAGCCGACCTCTGTTGGGTTGCTTGCCCTGGGCCATTCGGGGTCCGAATGATTTTCGGCGTTTGGACTGCAAAGGACCCGGTGAGGAGAAGGGCACTGAAGCCTTGCGTTTGGTCGCGGGACGGGGAGGGGGGAGGGGAGGTGGGCTGAGTGAAAGGCAAGGTCCCGCCTAATATCAGCCTGGCTCTTGATGGTCACCTGAACATGGTTCCCAAAGAGACAGCCAGTCTTGACCGGCAAGCTCTGAGCTCTGAGGGAGGCGTGGGTAGAGGCGGTGCGGGCAACCGAAGATGCCAATAGGACAGCATCTCTTCTCGTTAGGACCGAGTTGAGATGCAGTCTTGCAAATGCACCAGCCGAATATTTGAGCCCTTCAGACAAGGACTGGACAAAGGCTACAACCGCCGATGGGTCTACGGATTGGTGAATAGTGAAAGGGTCCAAGTCAGGGTCCTTGAGGGCGGACACCAGACCCCCTAAGAAGGGGTCCATGGCAGAAACGGCTTCAAGCCCCTCCTAGCTGACTCTTTCCATTCAGCAAGGCAGCGCTCTGAGAGAGCCACCTGCTGTGGTTGTGACTTCGACCTCTCTTGGACAAGGAGGAGATCCTCTTGGGAGAGGGAGAGAGTGGATTCTGGAATCACGTCACGCGCCAAAGAAAACCTTCTGAGCCAGTCCCCTGTGGGTTGCCCTGAAATGAGGGCGAGACCCATGCATTCTGTCCTGAATGAGACAGAAAAGCATGAGCGAGAAGAAGGGAAGCAACTGGGGCTGACTGAGTGTCAGGACCCTAAGAGAGAGTTGTTTCCCTTGGCTCACCAGACGCGTGAGAGAGAGAGAGGTAGACGTGAATGCCTCATCACTCAACCCATGAGCCCTGACGTAGAGGGCTCTTGCATCCTCGATTCGGCCATAGGAATCAAATTGTGTACAGTAGAACTGCAGCTGAACTGTACACAGGATGCAGTAACAGGAACAACAGAACCACATCTGAGTCGATCGCCATTTGGGGACAAGGGGACGGGATTGACAGAGCTGCAGCCAAGTCAATCACTGTCATAATTGAAGGGGTGTGAGAAAGAGCTCGCTGTCATGACAATGACAACAGAACCTCAGCTAAATTGAGATGAACCCTTGCAAGAAGAAGGACAAGAAGAAGAAGAAGAAGATGAAAGAGAGAGTGACGATGAAGAGAGAGGAGGCTTTAGCTCAGCAAACAAAGACAAAGAGCCTGTCAGCGAGGTGCAGGAATCGACTAACGAAACCTTCCGAATCCTCGCTTTGCCACCCAATTGCTTCATGTATGTTTCTCCCTTAAGTGAAAACATGCATGGATACCAAGAGAACAGCAACAACAATCAATCGATCGCAAGAAAGCAAAAGATACTTAGCTGCTCAGAGTACACGAGAATAGCGGGAAAAAGGCTGCCGAGAGAAAAGAGGACTGATCTGAGCATGCGCAAGACACGAAGTCCTTTCAGGTTTTTTTTTCTTTCTGTCTGTTCAGACTTTAATGTATATGAGGCAGGGGATAGCAAACTGCTACCGCTTCTTGCATTAGTGAGCCATGGTATAGTATGTGTAATTAAACATACATTACAATCCCACAGCCTAATGGCAGTAGGAGCAATAAAATACTTTAAGCTCACAGTGCCCTGGGTATGGCATAGTAGAAGGTGGAGTCAACCTCTCCTTCTGCTGCCATAAGAATCAGACACCCATTTACTGCCAGGTGGACAAAGTGTTTTCAAGTTGAAATATTCTAACTGCACAAACTAAACCAGTCTGTTTCTAACTCCACAAGCTGAAACATTCAAGTTCTAACTCCACAAGCTGAAACATTCTAACTCCACCAATGGCTCAATTGTAGGTGAACTCTAAAACCACTTAACTGTAGTCTCTTGTCCCTTGTATTACCAAGGACGGTAAGAGGGAAAAAAAAAAAGGAGTGGGGGGTGAGGGGTGGGGAGGTAGGGGTGTATGGGGGGGATGTGGGGATGGGGGTAGGGATGTGGCAGAAGACTTAACATGGTAACTTCTTTCATTGTACTTACTTGTTTGAATGAGTGAGGATACAAATGTCTTCTTTTTTCTTTCTTCTGCATATCTGTTGAATTTGAAAATCAGTTATTAAATGGATCTTAACTGATTTATCATACATGAACACAGGTGGGCACATTACTAACAACATGAATTACACTTACTTACAGTTGAAATGGACATCATGTCAAAAAGCAGTCTGGTCTCTATTCAAAGATATGATTAGCAGCAACCAAAACTAATCTGATTCCCTGCATGTGTAAAAGTAAGTTTAAGAATTGTGTTAACAAACGGTTATGAAGACCACCATGTTCTGACATCATTATCACAGTACTGACAGCTATCACGAGTTTCAGCCATCATGGACAAAATCAGGAATGTGCGCTCACCTCACAAGATTGCTTTACCTGAAAGACCTGAAGACCTAAGCCTCAAACTACTCAAAGTAACCCTCAGTGGTATAACCTCAACATAATGGATGTTGAAAGAGATATAAACTATAGCAGCTTTTCCAGCAATGAACTTTGTAAGTTCTCATTTCCCTTGAAGTTGTACTAACCATGACAGGATTTATGGTTAACTAACCAATGAAAAAAGACATCTATCCACATTTCTAGATTGTATCAACTGTTATAAACATCAAGGCAAGTAAATGAAATGAAGTGAAATAAGTACAAAATGCATAAGTTTTGCTGCATAAATATGATTTTTATGCAGCAAAAAAAAAAAAAAAAAGTTGTCTGGGCATATTCGGTGGGATCAAATGAGATAAAATAATCTATGTAGAAAGTTTTGGTCACACACACACACACACACACACACACACACACACACACACACACAGAGTATACACACACACAAAGTGCATGCGCATAGTATGATACTGTCAGACACATGTAATATGGGCTACATCCACATTTACCACTGTAGCTGAAGACAATCTACAGATGGAAAGTAGCTCTCTGGATTATTCAATGGGCTTCATCCATCAACACTCTTCTCTTTGGGCAGTAAATGTAGCAAACAGCCCACATATGCACATACAAACTATGTCTATGAGGCAATTTCACCTGAGAGAGAGAGAGAGAGAGAGAGAGAGAGAGAGAGAGAGAGAGAGAGAGAGAGAGAGATTCAGGGAATCATGTTGATGTGGCAAAGCGCCTAGTTCCATGAAGAAAAAATTGCTAAGTTGATTGTGACGACGCACACAATGAACATAAGTAGCTTGGAAGCGTCAGTTCTGTTCGCATTTACTGATCAATACATGTCACCTTGTGGTGAATCTCATCGTGCTCGCTAAGAACAGAAATGCTATTGTAGAACTTTATATTATACCGTTTCTTACCTATTCTGTAATGCTTTGAGAAATACCTATCAACTACCGTAGGTGGTCTACTTTTTGATACAGGCATTGTTTCGGTTGAAGTCGTTATTGGTAATCAAACTGGATTTCTTGAAGTTGAAGATCTGTTTCCATTTTGTTTCCGCTACAAATATGCACATGCCAACGCCATTAATTTTGAGGGAAACAACTCTGACCCCAAACAATATTCAAAGGAGTTTATCTTTCTACTCAGTTCGATGGGCATCGTTTCCAGTAATTAGGCCTACCCAAAACATAGGCAGACTCCGAGGGAAAACATTACGGCTGTTCTTCAAATTATGAATTAAGAAACCTCTCACTGCTGATAATTTTCTGTTTGTGTAATAAACCTCGTAATATGTTCTAACGATTATGTTAGAGCATTTTGCAAACCAGTGCTTTCAAGACCTATGACCTTCGGCTCAGCCGTCATGCACGTCGCAAGAACGGCTGTGCCGAGACACCACAAGAATCAGTGATGGTTTGCATTAAGAGAAAACGAATAATCATCTATAACTTCCTTTTCCGTCGAGAGAGAGAGAGAGAGAGGAGAGAGAGAGAGAGAGAGAGAGAGAGAGAGACTTTGATACTTTGACACTTTGATATTTTTATTGTCATTACCATGAGGTCTTTTGACAAGGGGGGAGAGGTAACAGAACAAAAACATTTCCCTCTTCCTTTCCTGCAAACAAATAGTACACTTTCATTCCTAGTGTGTATCAAATCCAAAGTAACAAAAACAAATAATTCGTAACATTTCGTTATGTCCTCACCTCACGCACAGGAGTAATGCAGTAAAGTTAAAAAAAAAAAGCAAACACACACACACACACACACACACACACACACACACACACACACACACACACACACACACACACACACACACCTTAAGACTGACTCGACCATCCACTCAATCAAATGATGACATTGTATTTACCGAGAGAGAGAGAGAGAGAGAGAGAGAGAGAGAGAGAGAGAGAGAGAGAGAGAGAATAAACATTTTTATTTACGAGGATAACTGATAAGCATGACGCGCTTTATTTACATCAGTCCTCGCCCTGAGTAGGGACTATGTAGCCTATAACATCAAGTGAAATGAAACAATGTAAGAAAGCAAACAAGCAAACAAACAAGGCGGACCTGCAATCAATTATTCTCTGTCTAAATTCTTTAATAAATGTTGAAACCGATTCTACACCCTGATCATCCCAAACTTTAAAAACCCATATTTGTCTAAAGTGATACGAACATTTGTAACCCACGTATGCTTTCCCTTTTCGTCAAGAGAACATCACATTTTATATGCCTTATACGGTAATCTGTGTTCCCCCATACGAGTTAATTTTAACCAAAATTTAATGCAACGCACGTAGAATTTAAATATATAGGATTTCTGCCCAAATCGCCATACAAGAAATCATTCGGTGTTCTTATATCTACACATTGTTCCTCTTTTTCCTCTCACCACAACGCTTCTGGCTCCCTTTATTACATTTCTTTCACATTTTTTGTATCTCTTCATATTTATCCATTAACACGTTGAAATTTTCCTCGATCATTGCAAAGCCTTTCTTAGTTGGTAAAAAGCGTTCGTCGTCGTCCTCCTCCCTGTCATTGGCTGCATGTGAATACCGCCGGATGTGAATCGACAGGGCGTCGTTCCATAATGAACATGTTACGAAGGTTGTAACACCCCAAAAGTACTCCCTGCCAAGAAGTACTCCCGGGAGTACTTCTGGGCCCGCGCCAGAATGACTCCCGGGAGTACTTCTGGGACATATCCCCCTTTGTCCCAGAAGTACTCCTCCGTTTGTCAACTTTGCAAATAAATGTTTTATGTAACTATCTTATAACGCTGATTCCTTTAAACAGGGGAGTACGTTTGGTACCAGTCCCAAACTGACCCCCCCCCCCCCCCCCCCTCGCCTCGGCACCAGAATGACTCCCGGGAGTACGTCTGGGCCCAGCCCAAATGTACTCCCAGAAGTAACTTTGGCACGGCTCCAGATGTATCCCACCCCCACCCGAAGCTGAGAACTTCCCCCCCTCTTTTTAATTGTCCAAACATACAATGACAACTACATACATAAATCAATGCAATAATTCACAGTGGCTCATATATAACGCATACAAATGTACATGCATTTTCTTCAGAATAAAGTTTTTAAAAATTCTTTTACACACGGCACATATACCGAATAAATTCTAATATCTGGCATTAATCCTGTATACCCAGGTTGTGGACGAGATTAAACAGAAAAGAAAGAGCGTATTCTCTACTTATTAACATAATACGCTCACATACACACACACTTGCGCATACCTACATATACATAATATAACCATTGGTTCCCTAGTATTTCGATATAAGGTGACCATTTTGTAAAGTACGTTGCATGATTCATCTCCATAAAGGACGGAATAGCTCAGTTGGTAGAGCGCCTGACTCGTAATCTGGTGATCCTGGGGTTGCGCGTTCGAACCTCCGCCGGGGCGTTTCGGTACAGGGGGATTTTTCCCACGGAGTTAACATTGGTTCTGACTCCATTTCCCATACAGTCCTTCGAATGAGACTATAAACCGATGTTCAGTGTGTGAACGCACGCATAACATCTTGCACACACGTAAAATCTCATCACCAACATTCGGAAGAGTAGGCCAGTTTGGCCGTTGGTATGTATGATACGTTACAAATAGCATGCACCCTGAGTGAGAAATGGAAAGAATGAAGGAAGTAAGGAAAATGAGTGATCGATATTGAACGATACTGACTGGATGACACGGGGGAAACGACTGAATGAAGCGCCAGCTGGCAGCTCTTCAGTCGGCACTACCCAGGTAGGCAGCCCGTTGTGTAAACGAGTGTTGATTGTAAAGCGCTTAGAGCTTGGTCTCTAGCCGAGAATAGGCGCTATGTAAGTATTCATTATTATTATTATTATTATTATAATTATTATTATTACATATTTCTCCATTTTATGTCTATAGTCAAGCTCCTTCAAAAACATGTTTAGATTAGGTTTTGTCTTGTAAATCTACATTTACATATGAATATTTTCCCATTAAAATTATCAGGTCTAGCATATCGTCGGTTTTTGTTTTCTCATCCGTACTAAATAACATAATCTCCACGTTAAGAGATAATCTTACACAGTATGAACAGTTAACTTTCAGAACTCTCTTTCAAGGTCTATCCAGAAAATACGGGTAAACTCTCATATTCCCACAGGTAGTGATTAATTGCGTCTTTCTCTCTGATACAGAAATTACATTTGTCGCTATCAATAATTTGCATACTTTTCAACACACTATTTCTTACCAGAATTCTGTGGCATATCGTAATTTGGAACCATTTCATTTTTGTTTCTTTAATTTTCTTATCCTTCTCAGTACCTCTATCCAATCAGTTGGTATATCAAGACGTTGTTCCCACTTGATAAATGCGCTAATGTTAAAAACTTCATTGACTTCCACCATAATATCGTAGTAAGCACGTGTTCCGTTATTAATACTACAAATTTTTTGAAGTGCTAAAGTTTTGTCATTATCAATATTACTATCTAATTTTAATCTTCTTTTCTTTGCATAAGTTTTGATCGAACGCACGCAACTTATATGAGTTAGAAAATTGACATGAAAGCCCATTTTCTCCGACAGTTCATGGCAGCTTAGAAAATTATTATCGTCATCGAGTAAATGTTTAACTAAAACTATATTGTTCTGCATCCTTTTTTTTTTTTTCTTGTATAAAAGAATGGTTTTTCTCATACTTTAAACTTCTCATTACAAAATATAGGTTCAGTAGTTAATTCTATCTGTTTTCAGAATCTTTGATATGACTGAAAGACTCCTTTCCAAAATTCGTTGATAACATTGTTTTCAAACAAAACTGTCAGGGCCATATGTGTCAATGAAACTTATTTCGGGACATAATGTATAATATTATTTTCCACTTGTGGTTGTGCATGTACACCTTCCTTATCCAGGCGATTTATAAGGAGCTGATATATATTTTCAGGTCGGGTATACCTATCCCTCCTTTTTGTATATTATGTAATGAGTATTTTCTTTAAATTTTATCATTTTTGTTAATCCAAACAAATTTGAAGCACATATTCTGTAATGAAACGATCTGGGAATCAGGAGGATTCGGTAAAAGGATCCATAAGTACACCAATTTGATAGTACTAATGATTTGAGCACAGCTACTCTACCTAATGGTGTTATTATTCTTTTTGACCATATTTTAAACAAGTTTTGGACTTCTGCGAATTTATATTTCATATTAATTTCCGTCATATCTGATAGACTATTCGTAAACCACAGTCCTAGAATTTTGAACTGTAAGGAGTTCCATTCCATTTTATAGTAGTGTAAGTATGTTTTCGTGGGATTTTTCTCTGTACTTAACCAAACATTAAACGTTTTTTCATAGTTCAATTTGAGTCCAGATATTTGCTCAAATTCATAAAGGTTTCTAAATAACTTCATATGATTTCTTATCTCCTTATAACGTAAAGGTAGTGTCGTCTGCAAGCTGATTTATTTTGAATTCTGTATTTTGTATCTTTATGCCTTTGATATCGTGGTCTTGCCTTATCTTTGTCGTTAGTATTTCAACGCACAAAACAAATAGATATGGAGATATAGGGTCCCCTTGACGGCAACCTCTTCCAGTTGTAAAACTTAAAGACACTTTCCCATTCACTATTACGTAAGACTTAATCTTATCGTAAAAAGATGATATCCATCGTTGTATTCCTTTTCCGAATCCAAATACACCCAGAATTTTACTCATATATGACCAGTTAACTGAATCGAAAGCTTTTTCGTAGTCGACAGAGATTAATAACCCTTGTAAGCGATTCGCTTCTGAATAATGTATTAAATCGTATATTGTTCGTAAACTATCTTCTATGTATCTTCCTGGAACGAAACCCGTCTGGGTTTATAAGCTTTGGCAGAACACTTTTTTTTCTGTTTGCAATACAGGGCTAAAGCAATTTTGTACGTTACATTTAAAAGTGAGATATAGGTCTCCAGTTCTTCAGGTGTTCTCGCGGTTTTTCTCCCTTTCGAAGACCAATTATTGTTCCTTCTTTTTGTATTACAGACATTCCTCAATTACGGTATCTCTCATTTAGAGAACGGACAACAAAATCTCCTAACTGTCTCCAGAAAAAATTTAAAGAAGTTTACCGTCATGCCGTCTGTTCCAGGACTCTTATCATTTTCCATATTTTTTTTTAGGACTTTGGTAGCTTCTTCTAACGTGTTTAATCCCTCCAATTGTTCGGATTCTAACTGACTTAGTTTCCAATTTCAATATCGAATATTTCCTTTTCTGCATATAAGTTTTCATAATAGTTCCTTGTCTCTTTTAACATATCATTCGTTTTCTGTCAAAGTTGTTCCTTGGTCTGTGACAAGTTTAAAAATTCTTTTGCTTACGAAGTTCCTTTGTTCAAGTGAACAGAAATATTTGCTTATTTTTCCCCCGTAAGATACCCATTTGGCTCTGGATCGTATTATTATTCCGTCAATTTTCGATTTCCTTAACTCACTGAGCTGCTCCTTTTTGTTTTTCAAGATCTCAAGATCTGTTTCTAGTCAGCAATTTTTACTTTCTAAGTCTTGTATTTCTTTTTCAATTTCTTTTTCTTTTTCATTGCTTTCTCTGTTTTTTGCGAATGCTGAATGTAATTGTTTCTGCCCTTATTTCCATGATTAGGTTTAAAAAAAAAATGGTCTGAAATTGAGAACTGAATTTGATCATTCGGGATTTTACTGACAGAGTTTTTATTATAAGGCAGTAATGCATATTGTTCCTTGATTCTTTCAATCGTTTCATTCTCCAGAGGGAAGAATTAAATTTCCAGAACCCTTTACGCCTCTCTTCTTGTTTAAAAAACAACATTTTATGTATATCAAAGAGTGATCTGTTCTGTATCCGAACAAAATATCAGCATCTTCTATGTAAGTGATTAACGTGTCGGACAGTAAAAAGAAATCTAGCCTACTTTGTTAAAACGGTTTTTAGTCT
>JADBJO010015742.1:7500-17500 GCA_016801955.1 Conus betulinus | reverse complement strand
TGGGATCGGCCCAGAAGTACTCCCCCTTAAGGTTGATTCAGACTATATTTCAATGTTGATTCTGGTAGAATGTTCATGTATGAGTCTATGACCAGTAAATAACAACCCTGAACACCTAAAACAAGGAGCTTTGCAAGGGGGGTACTTCTGGGATCGGCCCAGAATGACTCCCGGGAGTACTTTATGAAAACAAGGGGGGTCCATTTTTACCCGACCCAGAAGTACTCCCGGGAGTAATTCTGGCGCGGGGCCAGAAGTACCCCCCCCCCCCCCCCCCCCCGAGTACTTCTGGGCGGGGAGTACTTTTGGGTTGTTACAGTGGAACGGGAGCCTAGTGGGAGCAGCGAATCACCATTGACGGACGTTCTTAAGGATGTGCAGTAAGATGCCATGACCTTACAGGTATGTTATGTTTCCTTTTTTGTAGAAAAAATACTTCCTCGGTTTGTTTCCCCACCGTCGTCAAAAAGGGGGGTCCCACAAGATGCATGGCAACATCAGTAGAAGAGTGTTCAGAGATCATATTATACTCCAACACCTGCGCTAAGTCCCTTAACAACTAGGTGTTGTTCAGTCGGTCACAGGCTTTTTGGAAATAGAGAAAAACTTTATTCCTCTTCGCTCATTGTGAGACAAGAATGACCCATCTGATTGCATAGTCATTCCGACACCCTTCACACTCCTCTTTAACTGTCTCAAAAATCAATTTATTCAAAAGGAGTTTACATTTTCGCACACAAGCGTTCATTAAAAAAAAAACACACACAACAAAACAACAAAAAAAAAACAAAAAAACAACAACAAACAATAACAACAACAACAAAAACTCAGAACAAGAGCTCTTACCTCCACAAAAACTTTGTCATATTGAGATATGTGGAAACAGTTTGTAGACTAACTTATACAGATCCAAAAACACTGTCATCATCTTACACCACGAGTATGCAATATTTCTGGTGTGATAGTTTGAAATTATCAGTCACGAAAAATGACGATATGTGCTATTTCAACTAACATGAATTGGTGGCGGGGTCAAACACGGGCAGAACAGTGAGAGGGTGGGCTGTAGTCGTCCACTGGCTAAAGGGTGGTCGTGGCACACATTGCTTGGTCAGTGTTAGTCATTTTCTCAGTCACGAATGACCCTAGGACGTGACCAATTGATCATCAGGCTACGTGACGAATCAGGGTTGACCTTAGGACGTGACCAATTGATTCAGGCTACGTGACCAGTCCGAATTGTGATTAATCAGGGCCACCTAGGCCGTAACCAATTGATTACCAGGCTACGTGATCCGTGCAGAACGTGATCAATTGTGACGTAATTTCCTGCTGCTTGCTCTTTGGAATTCTTGGATAAGGAGAAAAGAGCAAGGAGCAGGAAATGACGTCATAATTGATCACGTACCGCACGGATCACGTAGCCTGATAATCAGTTGGTCACAGCTTAGGTGACCCTGATTAATCACGTTCTGCACTAGACCAATATTTCATCATCAGGCTACGTGACCAATCAGGGTTGACCCTAGGCCTTGACCAGTTGATTATCAGGCTACGTGACCCGTACGAAACGTGACCATTTATGACGTCATTTCCTGTTCCTCGCACGTGACCTATTCTGACATCATTTCCTGTTTATGACGTCACTTCCTGCTCCCTGCTCCCCATGAGGGTCAAAAACAACACGGTATACTACTACCATGACCACAAAAACTGTTGCACAGACATATTTCCAATGGGTAGAATGGAGTATGCTGTTCGTCCTTCGATTTTGAAGATGACCATGACTTCAATCTCAGATGGGAGATCGCTGAGTGTGGGTCCGATCTGGGCCCGGAAGGAACGTCCACATGTTGGACACATGTGAGTGGTGCTACAGTGGAGATGGAGATTGCTCTGGCCTTGCTCAAGGCTCACTTTCTCTCAGCTTCTGCCGTGCGTATCTTCTCTGATGTACATGCACCCTTTGTGATGCTGCTTCGCCAGGCTGGGTGGTCCAGGGCGAGCGACTCCTAGGTGTTGAGGTTGATGTTCAGGCCTTTGAGGGACACTTTGAGGCAGTCCTTGAAACGTCTCTTCTCTTCCCCCCCCCCCCCCCCCCCCCCCCCCCCCCCCCCCAACTTTGCGTTTGCCCTTACTCAGTTCTTCGTACAGCAGTTGTTTCGGCAGTCGACTATCTGACATTCTGACGATGTGGCCAGCCCATCTGGCTCGGCATTTCTGAAGGAGAGTGTAGATGCTGGGGATGCTGGTCCTTTCCAAGACCCCAGTGCCTGGGACTTTGTCCTGTCACTTGATGTGCAGGAGTCTGCAGAGACAGCTGAGGTGAAAATGCTTGAGCTGTTTGGCGTGTCTGCTGTAGACAGTCCAGGTCCCACTGGCATAGAGGAGAGTCGTTAGTACCATTGCATGGTAGACCTTCAGCTTGGTGGTAAGGCTTAGTCCTCTCCACTCCCAGGCATTTTCACAGTCTCCCAAACACAGAGCTGGCTTTGGCAATCCTGTTCCTGACCTCTGTGTCAATGTTCACAGCTCGTGAGAGTGTGCTGCCCAGATAGGTGAAGTTGTCAACTGCCTGTAAGTTCTGCCCCTTTACCTGGCACAGGCTGATACATCATCACCCGGTCTTTTTGGTGCTGATGGTAAGACCGAAGTTGTTGCAGGCTCGTGAGAGGCAGTTCATTTCGTGCTGCATCATCTGCTCTGTGCTGGCATTGAGGGCGCAGTCAGCAGCAAACAAGAAGTCCTGATGACGGTCTCTTTCACCTTTGTAACAGCCTGCAGTCACCTGAGATTGAACAGCCCACCATCAGTTCTGTATCTGACATGTATAATACCCTGGCAGTCACGGAAGGCATCAGTCAGCATGGCGGAGAAGACCATGCTGAAGAGTGTAAGGGCGAGAGCGCAGCCTTGCTTTACACCGTTGGCCACTAGAAAGGGCTTCTGACTCGTCTCTATCATCCAGCACTTTGACCATTATGCTGTCGTGGAACTGTCGGACGATCGTAATGAACCTGCTGGGACAGCCACATTTTTCCATGATCTTCCAGAAGTTATCTCTGCTGACCGTATCGAAGGCATTGGTCAGATCGACAAAGGTCACGAACAGATCGCTCTGCTGCTCTTGGCATATTTCCTGGAGCTGTCGTGCAACAAATATCATGTCTTCAGTTCCTCGTTCTGCACGAAGGGCCACACTGGCTTTCTGGGAGGAGACCCTGCTCAAGGTGTAGTAGAAGGCGGCTGAGCAGGGACACGAGCCAAGATCTTCCCAGCTATGGACAAGAGAGAGATGCCGCGGTGATTGTCGCAGGGCTGGCGGTTGCCTTTTCTCTTGTAGATGTGGAGAATGTTGGCATCTTTCAACTGTTGTGGGATCCTCTCTTCATTCCGCATGGACTGGAAGAGTTGCGTCAGTTTCTGTGTCAAGGCTGGGCCTCCTGATTTGTAAACTTCAGCAGGAATTGCATTAGATCCTGGCGCTTTGCCACAGGAAAGTTGTTTGTTTGCCTTTCTGACTTCTTCTTCGGAGCGGGGGGGGGGGGGGGGGGGGGGGGGGGGGGGGGGGGAGGGGGGGGGGGCAAGGTCTTGCCTGATCTCCACTTTAGGTAGGCGTGCAATGGCCTCGTCGTTGATTGACGCAGGGCGGTTGAGAACCGGTTAAAGTGTTCAGCCCATCTCTCCAGAATCTGCTTCTTTTCTGTCAGCAGCTGGGTCCCATCTGCACTGAGGAGGGGGGAGGAGCCGGAGGACTGGGGTCCATACACAGCCTTCAGAGCGTCGTAGAAACGCTTGGTGTCATGACTGTCTGCGTAGCCCTGGATTTCATCGGCCTTTTTGCTGAACCAGGCATCCTGCATTTCGCGAAGCCTCTTCTGAACTTTTTGTTTTACGCTGGTGAAGGCATCATTCTTAGCTTGTGATGTGGGGTCATTCTGGTGCGCTCTGAACAGCTGGTGTTTCTCTGACAGCAGTGTCTGCACTCCTGCGTCATTCTCATCAAACCAGTCGTGGTTTCTACGGGTTGCTTGAAATCGCCTTTCTGCCTATTGAACCTCAGTGGTTTCTTTCTTGGGTAGAATGGAATATTCCCTCATAGTGTGGTATGGTAAGATAATGTTGCTTATAGCCCAGCCGACCGGAAAGGGTCGTATCAGGGCTGTCGCCGCGTTTAAATCATTCACACAACCCTTTCAAACACACCTTCTAAAAAAACACACAGAAAATCCTTTTTTTTCTGTAAAATCTTATATCAGATGAAAACTGTTGATCTCTTCAAATAAATTTAAGATCACATCAAATGGGACATCTTTGAACAAGGTTTTCATGGAGTCTGCTGTAAAATGTTTATGTTTCACATCATGCAAGTCCCAACACTCTAAAAGAATATGTTTCACCGTGAGTGGTACACGAAATGGAATGCACCATAGTATGGTATGGCAGAGAGAGAGAGAGACAGAGAGAGAGAGAGAGAGAGGTGCTGGTAGATGAATGGAATGGTGGGTTGGATGAGGTGGTGGGAGGGGATGGTGATGGTAGAGGACAGCACACGAAAGAAAAAAAAAACTTGTCTTTGACACACGTCTCATCTGCAATGCAGGTCAATGAATGCAAATGTTATCATCAGGACGTAAAACGAATAGGCCTACTTAATTACGACATCAAAGTGGTGAGAATGAAATGACGCGGGGCCAGACTGATCGGTCATTACGAGCACGATACAGCAAACACGGGAGCTGAAAACAAGTCATCAGCCAAACACCGACGTTTTTCAGTTTGTTTGAAAACTCATTCTTCATGCGCTCTCACGTTAACCCGTGTCTTCAGACAAACACCGTCTGACGTCTGACGTCATGAATTAATGAATACACCTGTCTCTCCTTTGAAAATCTTTGGTAAATGTGTGTGTGTGTGTGTGTGTGTGTGTGTGTGTGTGTGTGTGTGTGTGTGTGTGTGTGCGTGCGTGCGTGAGTGGTGCGTGCATGCGCGTGCATGTGTGTGGGCGCTCGGTCGCGCGCGCGCGCGTGTGTGTATGAATGTGTGTGTGTGTGTGTGTGTGTGTGTGTGTGTGTGTGTGTGTGTGTGTGTGTGGTGTGAGCGCGCGTGTACGCGTAAGTGCGAGCGTGCGCTAGTGTATATGTGTGTGTGTATGTGTGCGTGCGTGCATGCGTGCGTGCATGCGCGCGCGCGCGCGCGCGCGCGAGCGTGTGTGTGTAGTTCTGTGTCTGTGTATGTGTGTCTGTGCATTGATATGGAGAGAGAGAGAGAGAGAGAGAGAGAGAGAGAGAGAGAGAGAGAGAGAGAGAGACAGACAGACAGAGAGACAGAGAGACAGAGAGACAGAGACAGAGACAGAGAGAGAGAGACAGACAGGCAGACACACACACACACAACACACATAAATTGTTGCCTTCTATTCCAAGGGCAAGCTGGTCGTGTCCGGGTCCCTCGGAAAGAGTAGTACTTTCCATCACGATGTCCGTCCTTCCCATCTTCATCCTGCCTCTCCAACACCACGTCCCTGCCCTGCTCAGCCACCTCCCTATATGAAAGTGCCCTCTGCTGTTTTTCCCAGAACGCTGTTCCCAGTGCTACCCGGCCCTGGCATGGGAGGTATCTCTCGCACTCAGGAAGGACAGTCCCGTTCCCCCTCCTCCCTTCCTTCACCTGAAGGCCGCAGTACGCAGGGTGAGCAGTTCGTTCTGGAGATGCCATTGCAGCAGCTGGTGCATTCTGAACCTGGCACCGCTTCCAGACCGGACGAGGCTGACGTCACCAGCAGTCGGGGTGTCGACCTGCTTCAGGACGCAGACGACTACGGTCCTTGGGGCTGTTGGAGCACTGGGACTGTTCTTGGTCTCGGAGGTGTCCAGCCGTCTCCCGAGGCAGCGGAACATGTCGACACTGTGCCGTCAGCAGCCAGTTCTGCTTCCCGTCGTATGGAAGATTCACTGCCTGCCTCTTCACACTCCTCCCTGGCCCCGCAGGTTGATCAACCACGTGAAATTGAGTGAAATCACTTGCCAGATATATTGCAGAGGCATTGCAATACGAGCAGAGGTTATCATCAACTAGAATTTACGACGTTCAAATGAAAAATGAATGCTACAGGAGTAGTAAAACATATTGGTTATGGTATTTACATATTTACTTCTTTGAATAATATCAAACTGGATGGTTGAGATACTGGCCTATTTTGCATGTATTTCAAGCTTTCAATTGATTAATGTTTATTTTATGTTTGTTTCTTTCGTTTTTGATATGATTATTTTATGCTGAACCCCCCCCCCCCCCCCCCCCCCCCTCATATCACTAGGCTGTAAAGCTAATGACAGTGAACATGTTCAGTGTTCTCTTTCTCTCTCTCTCTCTCTCTCTCTCTCTCTCTCTCTCTCTCTCTCTCTCTCTCTCTCTCTCTCTAAGGGTGGTAAGATGTTGTTTAATGTAGATAAAGATATTTTGCTTGTGGCATGTTTCGTTGCGCCTGATGGAAGTCCAGTTTATAATAGTAATGAAATAAAAGACGGCATAGCCATTCGGGAGGAAAATAGGCAAAGCATTGAAATCTGAAATGTATATCTTGGTAGCTGGTGATTTGAATGCTAGAACAGGAAATCAACAACATGAAGGCCAAGCCATAACATCTTATACCTTTAACACAGAACATGATGAAGAAGATGAGTCTGTTGGGCGCTGTTCAAAAGATTCAGTTGTCAATAAGTTTGGAGTTTCTCTGATTGAATTTTGTTATATGTATGATCTCCCACTGGTGAATGGGTGCTGCAGAGGAGATGTTAATGGCGAGTTTGCTTATGTGTCATCGCATGGGTGTAGTGTGATCGATTATTTCATCGTGTCATCAGAGCTGTTAAAAAAATTGTGACATGAGTGTGGGAGATAGTTTACATTCCTGGCATTTTCCGGTTGAGTTGACATGGAAGAACGAGAAGAATGTAAAGGAGAGAGGACGTGTTGGCAGAAAATGAGGAAGAAAGAATTGTGTGATTTACAAAGATGAAATTGATTCATGTGAGTTTATAGAATGCTTGAAGAGAGCGAAAGATATTTTGAAGGATAATATTAATGAGTGTGTCGATGTTTTTGTCAATGCATTATATGCAGCGGTATGATTCGGGTAAGTGGGAAAGTGAAAAGACAAACAAATATGTGGTTTGATAAAGAATTTACTCAAAACAAAAGAAGTTTTTAAGGTCTTCTAAGAAGATGGCGAAGGTCAAAAACGAACTTAGTAAAACGTAAGGAGCTATATGTCAACGAAAGAAAGATATATAACAAATGAGAAAGGAGAAAAAAAAAGAGAAATATGACGAGATTAGGTTTCAAAAATTAAGAGAGTCTATTAAAGACCCAAAGTTGTTTTGGTCAATCATCATATCTGTAAATAGAAAAAGTGTAATTTATAATGAAGTTAATTCTCAACAGTGGTATGATCATTTCTATAGAGTCTTCAATGAGGTGGGAGATACACATCAATGCGAAAATGTTATGACAGAAGAAGAAAACGATAATGTAGAAGAACCTCTGTTCAACGATCCAGTTTCCAAAAGTGAAGTTATGAATGGCATCAACAAACATTTAAAAAACTGGAAAAAAGTGCTGATATCGATAAAAATTATATGTGAAATGTTGAAACTGGCAAATGCTGCTGTTGTTGATTGTTTTAGTGGATCTCTTTAAGGTCCTCTTTGAGAAAGAACATTTCCAGTAGTCTGGTCAAAATCTATTATGGTACCAATATGCAAAAAGGGAGACATAAACAATCCGGATAACTTCAGTGGAGTAACACTGACAAGTGTAATAGGAAAGATTTATACGCATATCTTAAACAAAAGGCTTACTAACTGAGCAGCAGATAAAGAGGGAAAAATAATTGAAGACAGGATTCAGAGAGGGCTATAGCACCATTGACAGTATATTCACCTTATACGCATTAGTCCAAAAGTATTTGAATGAAAATTCTAAGTTGTATGTTGCATTCATTAACTTCAAGACGGCCTTTGATTCGGTGAACAGAAATATATTGTGGAATGTTTTGACAAACAGTGGCGTTAAAGATAAATTTTACAGAGTCATTAGAGGTATATACGATACTGCACTGGTGTGTGTGCGAGACAAGCGTTTACACGGATTTCTTCAGTTGCCCAAGAGGTGTTAAGCAAGGTTGTTTACTTAGTCGACGGTTGTTTTCGCTTTTTATAAATGAATTAGCTATCGAATTATCAAAAGAGGAAAGCATGGAATACAGATGCTGCCATAGCTCTTGAAATGTTTTTTATGCTGTTTGCTGACGACGTTATTCTTCTCTCAGATACTGTAGTTGGCTTGCAAAATCAGTTGAATATTCTAAAACAGAAAGCTGATAGACATACTTTGAGTGTGAATTTGGATAAAATGAATGTAATGGTTTTTCGCAAGGGAGGACATCTCTCTATTCGTGAAAAATCGTGACATGGAAATATGGAAGCAAAGGTTATAAATTCCTATAAGTATCTTTGAGTAATTTTACCACAACTCACTCGCTCAGTCCTCTCCGTGCCTACTGGCGCTTGAGGCTATGGCAAGAGATCTCCATCTGGCTCTGTCTGCGGCTGCTCTGGGGGCTGTGTGAGAGTCAGTCCATTGTCTTTCAGCTCCCTTTCTATTGTCCTGCGCCAGGTTTCTTTCGGTCGTCCCCGTTTTCCTTTACCTTGGGGGGTCCAGCGCAGGGCTGTTCTGGGGAGTGAGCTAGGTGGCATGCGACAGACATGCCCTAGCCATCTCCATCGATGCGCCTGGATGGTGTCCTGTATTGTGGAGACTCCTGTTCTAGTCCTCAGTTCTTCGTTTGAGATGATGTTCGGCCAGAAGATCCTGAGGATACGTCGCAGACACTTGTTGTTCTGGAACACTTCCAGCTTTTTCTCAAAGGCGACGGTCGTCTTCCAGCACTCTGAGCCATACAGGAGGACGCTGAGGACATTGCTCTTCAAGAGTCGAATCTTCGTTTGGATGCTGAGGACGGTGGATCTCCAGATAGGCCTGAGCATTGCGAAGGCTTGGTTGGCTTTGCTGATTCTGGCGTTGATCTGATTACAGTCGCTGTCTGTAGTCATCTTGCTGCCCAGGTCATCATCAAGTGGTTTGCCGTTAGCGGTGATGGGGTTGTGTTTGTGTCATTTTTCCTCATGACCTGCGTCTTCCTCTCATTGACCTTCAGCCCAATGGTGCTGGTTATCTCTCTGAGGCTTTATGTCTTCTGCTGGGCGTCCTGATTCTTGTGTGACAGCAGTCCCAGGTCGTCTGCGTAGTCAATGTCCCCCAAGACTGAGGTCAACGTCCATCGGATTCCCTGTTGCTTTCCTGGTTGACGTTTCGCATCAACCAGTCGATGGCCAGGGAGAAGAGGATCGGTGACAGTATGCAGCCAGCCTTGTTTCACTCCGGTGTCCACCTTGAACGGTTCCGTCAGCTGGTTGTTGTGGATAATGCGACACTCAGAGCTCTCACACAGGGACTGGATGATGTTGACCAGTTTTTCTGGGGGAATGCCGTAGTGTCGCAGGATCTTCCAGAGAGAAGCGCGCTGTAAACTATCAAAGGCTTTCTCGAAATCGATGAAAACCACGTAAAGTGGGCTATTCCTTTCATGGGACTGCTCGAGGATCTGGCGTAAGACGAATGCATGATCTCCCCTCTCTAAAGCCTGCCTGCTCTTGGCGAAGTAAGGCATCTACCGCTGTCTTTATGCGCTGCAGTAAGATGCGGCTGAAGACTTTGCTGGTGAGTGATAGTAGGGTAATGCCTCTCCAATTGTTGCATTCTCTTAGGTCTCCTCCCTTCGGCAATTTGACGATGATACCAGTTCTACAGTCAACTGCCCTTAAGCTCAGTTTAAAAGCAGTTTGGACAGAGGCATGTAGGAAGGGAAGAAGAGAATCAGTGAAATTCTCTCAGAGCTATGAACAAATAAGTTCAACTGATTCTTCACTTTTCTGGA
>JADBJO010015742.1:0-2500 GCA_016801955.1 Conus betulinus | reverse complement strand
AGAAGAAGAAAACGATAATGTAGAAGAACCTCTGTTCAACGATCCAGTTTCCAAAAGTGAAGTTATGAATGGCATCAACAAACATTTAAAAACTGGAAAAAGTGCTGATATCGATAAAATTATATGTGAAATGTTGAAACTGGCAAATGCTGCTGTTGTTGATTGTTTTAGTAGATCTCTTTAAGGTCCTCTTTGAGAAAGAACATTTCCAGTAGTCTGGTCAAATCTATTATGGTACCAATATGCAAAAAGGGAGACATAAAACAATCCGGATAACTTCAGTGGAGTAACACTGACAAGTGTAATAGGAAAGATTTATACGCATATCTTAAACAAAGGCTTACTAACTGAGCAGATAAGAGGGAAAAAATAATTGAAGACAGGATTCAGAGAGGGCTATAGCACCATTGACAGTATATTCACCTTATACGCATTAGTCCAAAAGTATTTGAATGAAAATTCTAAGTTGTATGTTGCATTCATTAACTTCAAGACGGCCTTTGATTCGGTGAACAGAAATATATTGTGGAATGTTTTGACAAACAGTGGCGTTAAAGATAAATTTTACAGAGTCATTAGAGGTATATACGATACTGCACTGGTGTGTGTGTGCGAGACAAGCATGTTTACACGGATTTCTTCAGTTGCCCAAGAGGTGTTAAGCAAGGTTGTTTACGCAAGAGATCTCCATCTGGCTCTGTCTGCGGCTGCTCTGGGGGCTGTGTTGAGAGTCAGTCCTTTGTCTTTCAGCTCCCTTTCTATTGTCCTGCGCCAGGTTTCCTTCGGTCGTCCCCGTTTTCTTTTACCTTGGGGGGTCCAGCGCAGGGCTGTCTGGGGAGTGAGCTGGGTGGCATGCGACAGACATGCCCTAGCCATCTCCATCGACGCGCCTGGATGGTGTCCTGTATTGTGGAGACTCCTGTTCTAGTCCTCAGTTCTTCGTTTGAGATGATGTTCGGCCAGAAGATCCTGAGGATACGTCGCAGACACTTGTTCTGGAACACTTCCAGCTTTTTCTCAATGGCGACGGTCGTCTTCCAGCACTCTGAGCCATACAGGAGGACGCTGAGGACATTGCTCTTTGAAGAGTCGAATCTTCGTTTGGATGCTGAGGACGGTGGATCTCCAGATGGGCCTGAGCATTGCGAAGGCTTGGTTGGCTTTGCTGATTCTGGCGTTGATCTCCTGGTTGCAGTCGCCGTCTGTAGTCATCTTGCTGCCCAGGTTTGTTTGTGTCATTTTTCCTCATGACCTGCGTCTTCCTCTCTCATTGACCTTCAGCCCAATGGTGCTGGTTATCTCTCTGAGGCTTTATGTCTTCTGCTGGGCGTCCTGATTCTTGTGTGACAGCAGTCCCAGGTCGTCTGCGTAGTCAATGTCCCCCAAGACTGAGGTCAACGTCCATCGGATTCCCTGTTGCTTTCCCTGGTTGACGTTTCGCATCAACCAGTCGATGGCCAGGGAGAAGAGGATCGGTGACAGTATGCAGCCAGCCTTGTTTCACTCCGTTGTCCACCCTTGAACGGTTTCCGTCAGCTGGTTGTTGTGGATAATGCGACACTCAGAGCTCTCTCACAGGGACTGGATGATGTTGACCAGTTTCTGGGGAATGCCGTAGTGTCGCAGGATCTTCCAGAGAGAAGCGCGCTGTAAACTATCAAAGGCTTTCTCGAAATCGATGAAAACCACGTAAAGTGGGCTATTCCTTTCATGGGACTGCTCGAGGATCTGGCGTAAGACGAATGCATGATCTCCCCTCTCTAAAGCCTGCCTGCTCTTGGCGAAGTAAGGCATCTACCGCTGTCTTTATGCGCTGCAGTAAGATGCGGCTGAAGACTTTGCTGGTGAGTGATAGTAGGGTAATGCCTCTCCAATTGTTGCATTCTCTTAGGTCTCCTCCCTTCGGCAATTTGACGATGATACCAGTTCTACAGTCAACTGCCTAAGCTCAGTTTAAAAGCAGTTTGGACAGAGGCATGTAGGAAAGGGAAGAAGAGAATCAGTGAAATTCTCAGAGCTATGAAACAAATTAAGTTCAACTGATTCTTCACTTTTTCTGGAAGTTATTTGACACACAGATCGAGCCTATTCCTGACATATGCAGCAGAAACCTGAGGTGCAGCAGAGAATAAGCAGATAGAAACGATGGACATTTTTGCTATTAAGCGTTTCTTAAATATACGCTTTAGCTCCTGTATCATACTTGATACGGCGAGACTGGCAGATATCCACTAAAATAGCTCCGAACAACTATAAGAGTGTAAAATATTGGCTACAGATTATAAATCGGAAAATGAAATGAGGCAGGGAACAGCAAAACAATAAACAGTAAACAAGTGGGGTAGTCTTTGCTCCCACAAGGAAACCTAAACACCAGAGTACTTTTATTCAAGACTGGCACAGCCTTTTAAACTTGAATAAAGTCAGACAAATACAAAGACGAACAATCTAATAGTGGGGGAAAACAAAATCAGCGCAGGCCAACAACTAATTGTCTTCA
>JADBJO010015741.1:37500-42783 GCA_016801955.1 Conus betulinus | reverse complement strand
GAGAGGACAGACAAACAAGACCAGCAAGGGACAGACAGACAGACAGCCAGAAAGGAAAGACAGGCAGACAGACACGGAGAATTAGAGAGGGAGAGTGGGGAGAGAAATAAGCAATAATAAGGGAAAAGAGAGAGAGAGAGGTCGGTGAAAGAGAGAGAGAGATGAGGAGGAGGCAGGAGAGAGAAGAGAAGGGAGAGATTGCGACGAGAGAGAGAGAGAGAAAGCGGATAAAGACAGAGGCAAAACTGAGAGAGGAGGAGAGAGAGAGAGAGGGGAGAGAGGAGAGAGGAAGAGGAGAGCGAGAGAGAGAGAGAGAATGGTGCGTGGCGCAGACGAGACAGACAGAGACAGACAGGGAGTCCCCGGGTGACATAATCCCCAACACAACTGTGTCTCCTGCCTCTCTCTGTGTCTTTCAAACACACACACACACACCCACACACACACACACACACACACACACACACACACACACACACACATACCACACATACACACATACACACACATACACACGCACGCACGCACGCACATATCACACACACACACGCACGCACTTATACACACACTTACACACACACACACACACACACACACACAACACACAAAACACACACACCACACACCACACACACACACACACAACACACACACACAACACACAATTTACCCACACACACACACACACACACACACACACACACACACCACACACACACACACACACACACACACACACACACAACACACACGACTTACATTTGTAAAGTTTCTCATTTTTACACGACACGTATATAATACACAATGCAATAGTATACCGTAAATACCAAAGTGGTTAAAAGTTTTCATCTCTCTCTCTCTCTCTCTCTCTCTCTCTCTCTCTCTCTCTCTCTCTCTCTCTCTCTCTCTCTAATAGCAAAACAGAAAGAAACTCTCTCTCTCTCTACAGCAAAAGAAGAAACTCTCCTCCAGCAAAAACACTCTCTCTCTGTCTCTCTCTCTCTCCTCTCTCCCTCTCCTCTCAACTCTCTCGATCTCTCTCTCTTTCGTTTTCGTACACAGCAAAAAGAAAAAAAGATATTAGGCACTTGTTGCACAGGAGATCCACAAAGACAAAGGCCCTCTAGGGTACGTGGTTATTAGGGTGGCGTCTGCGCCTGTTTATTAAGCCACAGGCGTCGGTCCCACAGCCCTGGCGTAGGTGAACCTCTCCATACAGTTCGGGGGGGTAATTCATCACGAGGGAGACGCCAATTGGCAACAAGCATCTTTAAACATTTTTTGTTGCAAGGGCAACTAGTGGTGGAGTAGTGTGAATCCCCTCTCAATTAGGGTGACCTCCCTTTCTTCGTAAATCTCTTATATGTAGCCTAAATAAGTTGGAAATAACCTCCGCCATTCCAAAGGGGAATAAATTTTTTTTTCTTCCTAAATTAAATTTTCTATCATTGGGGCTTCTTAAACCATTCCAGATAAACGTCTCCAAAGGGTGTGGTTCGAAGCCGCATGAATTTCAGATTGGTCCCATTAATTGGTCCAGCCACGTCTGAATCTGTGGGAGACCATTCCGAATATGCAAAGGGGGGTTCGGTTGCTCTAGAAGATGAGGTTGCTCTGGAAGAGCCCAATCAACGATATCCCAATTATCCCAATCAAACTGAATATTCCAGGGAGCGTCGTCATCATCATCATCATCATCATCATCATCATCATCATCATCATCATCATCATCATCATCATTATTTTCTAGGAGCTTGGGATTCTCTAGGGAGCGTTATCCCAATCATCATCGTTATCCCACTGAAACGCAGTATATGTTGAGGGGGGGGGGGGGAGGGGGGGGGGGGGGGGGGGGGGAGGGGGGGGGGGGGGGGGTGGGGGGATGGGGTTTTTTAGTGGGAGGGGGGGGAGGTGGGAGGTTATCCCAATCATCCTTTTCTTTGTCCCTTTGTCTCTCCCAAACGCACGTAAAAACAACATATACAAGCCTATGTAAAAATACCATACACAAGTGCACGTAAAAATACATACACAAGCAAACGTAAAAAAATATATACACAAGCGCACGGTAAAAAACATATACACAAAAGCGCACGTAAAAATACATACACAAGCGCACGTACAAATACATACACAAGCGCATGTAAAATACATACACGGGAGCGCACGTAAAAAATAGATTACATAAGCGCATGTAAAAAAATACATACCACAGGCGCACGTAAAAATAAAGACACAAGCGCACGTACGTAAAAAATATATACACAAGCGCACGTAAAAAACATATACACAAGCGCGCATGTAAAAATACATACACAGGCCCACACGTAAAAATACATACACAAGCGCACGTGAAAATACATACACAAGCGCATGTAAAAAATACATACACAAGCGTACGTAAAATGCATACACAAGCGCACGTGAAATATATATACAGAAGCGTACTTAAAAAAAAATACACAAGCGCATGTAAAAAAATGCATAAAGTGCACGTAAAAATACATACATAAGCGCACGTAAAAAATAATACACAAGCGCACGTAAAAATACATGCACAAGCGCATGTAAAAATACATACACAAGCGCACGTAAAAATATATACACAAGCGCACGTGAAAAAATACAGCCACAAGCGCACGTAAACATATATACACAAGCGCATGTAAAAATATACACAAAAAGCGCATGTACAGATACATACATGAGCGCACGTAAAAATGCATACACAAGCGCACGTAAAAAATATATGCACAAGCGCATGTAAAATATATACATAAGCGCATGTAAAAATACATACACAAGCGCACGTAAAAATATATATACACAAGCATGTGCACACCCATAGCTTTATAGTCTCTCTCTAACACAGAGTTACACAAAACAAAACAAAACAAAACAAAACAAAACAAAACAAAAAACAAATATCCACGCCAATATAATGATCACGTTATTACTCAGCTGTAAATGTAAAAAAAATCATTGTTGATTATATTCATATAATAAAATTAAAAAAAATGTCTCTCACACTCAGATCTTTCAAGAGAACCAACCACCACTTGTATTTTTTCTTTATCTTCCAGTAGCACCCTGATTGCCAGTCGCAACTCTTTTTTCACCGTCGCTTGCTTTCTGAATCAGTCAACCAAAGGTATCACTTTCTTTTTACCAAATTCCAGCCCGCACGGCCCTGCATAAAAGGGGGGTAGCCACGCCTCAGAGGCTTGTTCGAATCGCTGGGGAGGAGAGTTCTTAAAATCCATCTTGCGCAGAGCCTGCCCAGTGGCCGATGATGTGGGGAAGAAGCAGGAAGCAAGCACCTGAAGTTTACATTGCACACGTGTCCGTAGTATGACCCATCAGCACAGCCCTCGGAAGTTCAACACACCAGACAAGTTGCGTTTAAATATTCTTATACATCTACATCACCATTCTGTTGTGCAACCCCAGCTCCATAGATGTTTCCCCAAACAGAGAGGGTCCACAAATAAATCTAGGCAATCCGTATTGATGGTATCATAACGTAAACCGATGATGCTTGCAGCTAGTATACAACTTTGTCAAAACTGCTTCGCACAATACACTTCTAGTATACAGGCTGCGCTTGTTCATACCTGTTGAATCATCACAAGCGGTATACAGGCGCATGCGCGTACTTTTTTTCCCTTCCCTCTCCTCTCTCTCTCTCTTTTGGTGTTATTTATGAGCGTGCACTTGCGCGCGTTCATGGTGCTAGTGTCGTCGCTGTGCGTGCACATGTGCCTGGATGTGCATGTGTGTGCGCGCGCGGGCCATGTGTTGCGTGTCCGCGCCGAGAGTGCTCCCTCGCCCCCGTTTGTGAGCGCTCGCACGCGCGTATCGGTGTTTGTGTATGCGCACAGTACAGCATTCGGCACAGTGTCTGTGTGTCCCACCTACGCATGTGCATCTGTGTGTCTGCTTATCTGCACATACGAGTGTATGTAAACATGGCATGAGTTTATGCATACTCGTGCGCATTCCTAACAAGTCTAAGCACCGCAGCATATGGTTTATACCATTAAAGATGATTCACATGTTCGCATCATCATAGACAGTAGTTAAGTGAAATAAAAAAAAAAATGAAATGAAAATACCAAAAAACACACACCACACACACACACACACACACACACACACACACACACACACACACATACACCATCGGCACACACACACAAACACACACACAACACACACACACACAACACACACACACACATACACATCGGCACACACACACACGCGCACACACACACAACACACACACACACACACCATACACACCGGCACACACACACACACACACACACACCACACACACACACACACACATACACACACACACACACACACACACACGGCACGCACACACACACACAACACACACCACACACACACACACACACACACACACACACACACACACCGACGCGTATTACCGCGTCGTACTCTTGCATCAGCAGGAGCGCGGGTGGCACTGGCACGTTCTTCAGTTCCTCTGACCAAAGACTGTACGCCCTACGGCTCTGACTGTGTATGTGTGTGTACGCGCGCGCGTGCGGAGGCGCGCCCACGTCGTGTAGGCTAGACAGAACGGAGGCGCTACATTATGGCCCACATTAAACCACAAACAGGTTTAACATATCACCATCAGTCATAACATATTACCATCAGTCATAATATGTCATGACAATCAAACATGATTTTAAAGCACTTTCCTCACATCACATAGAAACACTGTGTGAATAAAAAGTATATACATTTCTCTCTTCCCATAGACACCACTATGTACAGTTTCAACAATTCAAGCACAAACTCTTTTCTGCGTTAGTGATATTTATTTCACCACATTCAATCGTTGAGCAAAACTGAGTTAGGTTCTAGATGAGAAAAAAAAAATCTTGCTGAGCGGGGCGTACATTGAAAAGAAGGGCGGGGCGGGGGGGGGGGGGGGGGGGGGGGGTGGGGGGGGGGGGGGGGGGTCACAAAAGAGACCTAACAATTTGTTAAGTATGATGGTGGACTTTTTAGACACAGTGAATCAGAGAACTAAAAAGGGCTATGGAACGGATGATTTCTTTTTCTTTCAGACTAAGGTCAACATACAGTGTGTGTGTGTGTGTGTGTGTGTGTGTGTGTGTGTGTGTGTGTGTGTGTGTGTGTGTGTGGTGTGTGTGCAGGTGTGTTCAGGTGCGTGTGCGCGCACGTTCAAGCCCTCGCGCGCGCGCACTGTGTATTATAATAATTACAGACAATTTTTCC
>JADBJO010015741.1:0-32500 GCA_016801955.1 Conus betulinus | reverse complement strand
TGACTTGGAAGAACCACCTACCTTCAAAAAGTGGCAACAGAGGCAACAGGCAAAAGAGCAGAGAAAGAACTTTTTTCTTGGTCTATGAGACTAACTTGGAAGTACAGTGGGGTTTTTTATCAACAGATTTAGAACAGAAAGAAGCAGAGAAAGGACATTTTTTGGTCTAGCAGAAAAGTCTAGCACAGAACGAGCAGAAAGAAGCAGAGAAAGACATTTTTTTTTTGGTCTAGCAGAAAAGTCTAGCACAGAACGAGCAGAAAGAAGCAGAGAAAGACATTTTTTTTTGGGTCTGGCAGAGAAGTACAGCAGAGATCTGACGGTCAGCTTTAGGTCTGGATTCAGACTGTGTGGTCGTTCCTTCATGAGCGATCTGTCGTCGGAACATCATCTCTCTTCTCTGAACAGTTGCATTGTTCTTCCTCTTTCCCCTGCTGCTTGTTTCGTCGTTGCAGATCGATGATGTTGACACCAAGGAGAACGATTCTGATGCTTTGCAGGACTGCTGTCCACCAAGTCCGGAGCATGATGCAGGCGTAGTCAGGCGATGAATTTCTTCTCTGTGTCTCTGAGCGTCGACTGACTGCCTTATAACGTGTAGGGGGGTTTTATCAACAACAAAGTGAGAGGGAAGGGAAAGAAATAAGAGGAAGGAAGGAAATAAGAGGGAAGGGAAAGAAATAAGAGGGAATGGAAGAAATAAGAGGAAAGAAATAAGAGGGAAAAAAATAAGAAATAAGAGGGAATGGAAAGAAATAAGAGGGAAGGGAAAGAAATAAGAGGGAAGGGAAAGAAATAAGAGGGAATGGAAAGAAATAAGAGGGAATGGAAAGAAATAAGAGGGAATGGAAAGAAAAGAGGGAATGGAAAGAAATAAGAGGGAAGGGAAAGAAATAAGACGGAATGGAAAGAAATAATAAGGGGAAGGGAAGAAAATAAGAGGGAAGGGAAAGGAGGGAAGGAAAAATAAGAGGGAAGGGAAAGAAATAAGAGGGAATGGAAAGAAATAAGAGGGAAGAAAGAAATAAGAGGGAAGGGAAAGAAATAAGAGGGAAGGAAGGGAAAAGAAATGGAAAGAAATAAGAGGGAATGGAAAGAAATAAGAGGGAAGGGAAAGAAATAAGAGGGAAGGGAAAGAAATAAGAGGGAATGGAAAGAAATAAGAGGAGGGAAATAAAGGGGAATGGAAAAAATAAGACGGAAAGAAATAAGAAATGGAAAAGAGAGGAAGGGAAAGGAATAAGAGGAAAGAAAAGAAATAAGAGGGAAGGGAAAAGAGGAAAAAGAAGAGGGAATGGAAAGAAATAAATAAGAGGGAATGGAAAAAGAAAGAAATGGGAAATGGAAGAAAGAAATTTTTCTTCTTTCGGCGGAAGGGGAGGGGGAGAGGGGGAAGGAAACAGGCAGAAGAGCAGAGAAAAGAAGCACTTACCTTCAAAAAAAAAAAAAAGAGAGAGTTAAAAAACCACAACAAAACACACAAGTAAAAGTCCATGGGGACTGACTGACTTGGCAATACAACTGATCACTAGATAGAGAAGCAGAGAAAAGAATTTTGTTTTTGGTCTAGCAGAGAGTAGCTCCAAAAGCGGCATCGAGACAACGGGCAAAAAGAGCAGAGAAAGACATTTCTTTTGGTTTAGCCTGGCAAAAGCAACAGGCGAAAGAGCAGAGAAAGACATTTCTTTTGGTTTAGCCTGGCAAAAGCAACAGGCGAAAGAGCAGAGAAAGACATTTCTTTTGGTTTAGCTGGCAAAAGCAACAGGCGAAAGAGCGAGAAAGACAGCAGAGAAAGACAGCAGATTTTTTGGTCTAGCAGACTACAAAAGAGCAGAGAAAGAAGCACTTATCTTCAAAATGCAGCAGCAGAGAAACGAGACAAGGCCTTCAAAAAAAAAAAAAAAAAAAAAAAAAAAAAAAAAGCGGCAGAGCAGCGGAGACTAATTTGTTTTCTCTCTCCCCTCCATCATTTGGGAATGTGTGTGTGTGTGTGTGTGTGTGGGGGGGGGGGGGGGGGGGGGGGGGGGGGGGGGGGGAAAAAGAAGATTCTGGAAGACAAAGGTGGGTGGGGGGGGGGGGGGGGGGGAGAAAATTCTGAAAGTGTAGGAAATGGGGAGGAAAAAAAGTCTGTCACCTCACTGTAACTCAAGGATGGCAGAGGAGCCTTGGCTTCGTTATCTCGAGCTCTACATCTCCGAGCAATGGAATGAGAAAATTCTCCAAACTAAAAAAAGACTTTTCTCTTGAACAAATACCAGCCGCCATTGTCATCCTTAGTAAAGAAGACGATGCGAACGAATATAAACCCCGTAGACTTCAAAAAACGTGTCGACTATTCTTGAGCCCTTCCCATTGAAGATGAGAGCTTATCTCGATTACTTGAAATTGCTTTGGCGTGGAGACATTTTGTGGGAATGTCATCTGGATCGTTTCCTTAAGGGCAAAAAAATTTCTGTGTTTGTCGCGTTTGTCGTAGGAAAGTTATAGGCCAGAGGCAACGGCAAAAGAGCAGAGAAAGACTTTTTTGTCTAGCGTAGAGAACAGAGGGTGGAGCAGACACTTTTGGCCGACAAACAGCACCACAACGCAGAGAAAGAACCACTTACCTTCAACAAAGGGAGAAACACTTTAACACCGGGTTGGGTTCTCTGAAAAAGAGTGAAAAAAAAAAAAAAAACGCCTTCAAGATTTTGTGACTTCAGCATAGTCTTATGTCCGTTTATGCGGTGAACCCGACAGTTTCTCAAAAAATGGCTTTGCGCCAACGCAGTTTCAAGTAGTCAAGATAAGCTTTCATCTTAATGGGCAGGGCTGTAGAATAGTCTACGCGTTGCAAGAGAATCGTTCGCATTGCCATCCTTTCTAAGGATGGTAACTGCGTGTCGTATTCGCAAGAGAATAAATCCATTAATACCTCGTTCATTTCCTCACCATTCCACCTCTTGCCAAAGAAGTAGAACTCAAGACAACCCACCCACCTCTGTTCAAGGGAACAGCGACGCCATTCTGCGATCGAAAAACGCTTTGCCATCTTCAGTCTACATGGGGAAAAACAAACAAGCAACAAAACAAACACGGGGCAGGTTTATATTGGAGGGAAAGCAAAATGAATGGAAAGGGAAAGAAATAAGACGGAAGGAAAAAACCACAAGGAGAGCTAGTGTGCTTGTTTAAAACTCTATGGCGTATTGAAACCCTGTGACACCGCAAGCTTAGCAGTTCACAAGAAATGGAAAAAAAAAAAAAAAAACCCAACAAAAAACAAACAAATAAAAACAGAATGGCGTAAATTTCTGCAGGAAATGTCTCCAATCCCACACCACAACAATCCTGATTCTGGAAATGTTGACTTTCCACCGTACTTCAGAGGATATGATATGATATGATATGATATGATATAATATGATATGATATGAATACTTTATTATCTCAAAAGATGAGAAATTAAGAAAGGTGCACGATAACCAGTATCACAAGACAACATGCATAATACAAGAATCATCACAATCAAGTGGCCACTTATAGAATTTACATGTACAGTCCAACACCCCCCCTCCACCCACACACACACACACACACACACACACACACACACACACACACACACACACACACACACACACACACACACACACACACACACACACACACACACACACACACACACATGCACACGCACACAATAATCATTTGAAAAACCTCATACACATGCACATACACAAACACACTCATAGGCTTACACTCACTAGCACACACACACACACACACACACACACACACACACACACACACACACACACACACACACACACACACACACACACACACACACATGCACACACACACACACACACACACACACACACACACATCTATCAAATCTCTATATTCTCAAGCTCACACTCACCCTCTCTCTCTCCCCCCCCCCCCCCCCCCCCTCTCTCTCTCTCTCTCTCTCTCTCTCTCTTTCACTCCTTCACACCACTAAGCATGAAAAGTGTCACTTAGTGGGACGCGAGTTAGGTATTGGTAGACTGGTAATGAGAACAACGCATCCCATAAATTACTTCCAGATCAGAAGCCACTTCAATCCTAGAAAAATAGAGAATCATGTTTGGGAACGACAGCCACGATGAAGATATTTCAGATGGACATTACGGCAGTGTTAACACAAAAGATTTAGTGTTCAATGTGTCCAACGACGTGCCGTACCCTTTGTAGGACAGCCGGGCAACATGTAGTTCGCTCGTAATGTAATTTGCAATGGACATCAATTGGAACTGGATTTTGGACAAGCACTGGTGCAACACCCACAGAACGTGTATACAGACAATTCTCTGGGCCGTACAACGTTGGCCTTTAAGGCCCTACAGAGTCTATGCGTCTTTGTCGGACAATTTTGATACAAATGAAGAAACTGAATCATCTCTGATGAAGAACAGTTTGATATAGTGCTGGGCGAATCTTGGTACTTTGACCTATGTTTAATTGCTCTCCGTCCCTCCCATTTTTGTTTTGTTTGTTTGTTTGTTTTGTTTCCCTTCATATAAACCCCGCCAAATAAATATACTCTGTCTCTGAATATTGCGGTGCTAAGTAAGCAGTCTACTTGTTTGTTGAGAAAGAGAGAGTTGATGTTTGTTGAAAGAGAGAGAGAGAGAGAGAGAGAGAGAGAGAGAGAGAGAGAGAGAGAGAGAGAGAGAGAGAGATCCACTCCTGGCAAATTTGACATTTTTGATTAAAGTACATTTGACGACAGTTGAAAAAATCAGCGTCTTCACACTCTTCTAAGAGCCAACAGTCTGTTTTTGTTTTGTTTTGTTTCTGGTCTAGTACACACACACACACACACACACACACACACACACACACACACACATATATATATATATGTGTGTGTGTGTGTGTGTGTGTGTGTGTGTATGTGTGTGTGTGTGTGTGTGTGTTTACAGTGAATTCACAAAACAAGGGAGTTTATAAAATCGCTAAAAATTTTTTTTAGTAAATTGGCAAAATTACTGTTTCACACTCGGGGGTTTTGCCTATTCACTAATTTTTTAAAAGGGATTTTACAAACTTACTGTTTTCTGGATGACGTTTTCTCGACGATTTTACTGAAAAGTGTTAAGGTAATTTGCAAAGTTCAGAAATTGCAAAGTACAATATGAACACAGTCATTACTAAACCAATCATAACTATATAAAGAATTTTCAGGATAAAGGTTTTATCTTCCCTATTGCGGTGTCACAACTCTTGTGTTTCCCGACGTGTGTGGTAGTTGTTGCTTCTGATGCTGGTCTTGTCATCGTATCCGATGGCGTGGTCAAGATCGGAGTATCTTTAGTTGTGGTTAGCCTAACATCTGTCGTATCCGTCGGCCTAGTATCTTTTGTTGTTGTGTCCCTCGGTTAAGTAATTTTTTTAGTCGTTGTAGTATGACCATTTTTGGGTAAGAATAATTCCAAAGGACGCGACTTGCTAAGTAAACCATTTAAATCAAACGCAGGTTTATATCGGAGGGAAAGTAAAAAATGAATGGAAGAAAAGAAATAAGAGAGGAAGGAAAAAACTCTCCACAGGGAGAGAGGTTGTGTACTTGTTTAAAACTGTATGCGAATTAGCAAGTTCAGGACAAAAATGAAAGGCAAAGCAAAAAAAAAAAAACAGAATGGCGTAAAATTTCTGCAAGAAATGCAATGGAGAGGGGTTCTGATATATGATTTTATACATAGCATCCCCTCCCCCCCCCCCAAAAAAAAACAAAAAACAACACAACAAAAAAAAACAACTAACACCACCGTCCAACACAGGCTTGTAAAATTACACACATGAAGCATGTGAATTCACATACAGAAACTGATTCTATTACAGAATGAAGTGAACAGAGAGAGAGAGAGAGAGAGAGAGAGAGAGAGAGAGAGAACAAACAAGAGGTAAAGAAGCGGAGAGAGAGAGGGGAAGAAAAAGGGGGGGGGGGGGCGAAGGACGGGGGGGGGGGTGCGAAGGACGGGGGGAGGGGAGGTGGAAAGTGAGGTGATGGACGGGAAAAGGGGGGGGGGGGGGGGGGGGGACACCATAAGCCACGAACCCGTGATGTCACCTCTCCTGCTGTCATTAACCTCGTGAAAAAACATGCCAGTCCCCAGTGCTTCCCCCCCCCCCCCCCCCCCCCCCCCCCCCCCCCCCCCCCCCCCCCCCCCCCCCCCCCCCATGCATGCATTTGACTGTGAGTGAACGTCATCCGCTTCAGGCTTGGTGTGTCATAACATGTCAGTCCTGTACTGACCGAACTGGTGGGAACACGATGCATTCACACACTGTTCCTCAGTTTCACTACTGTCCGTCTCATTGCACGTCCGTCTACAGGTCTGTCATGTCCGTCTGCTTGTCTCTGTCAGTACAAGCCTCTGTGTGTGTGTGTGTGTGTGTGTGTGTGTGTGTGTTCTGCTTATATTTTTTGATGTTGAATTGCTAAAATTTGACGAAACAAAGTTGTTTTTTTCCCCTCCTCGTGTGTGTGTGTGTGTGTGTGTGTGTGTGTGTGTGTGTGTGTGTGTGTGTGTGTGTGTGTGTGTGTGTGTGTTCCCTCCCTTATTTTTAACACTGTGGTGCTAAATAAACAGACAGCTGTCTTTAAATGCTTGTTTTATCCTACGCTTTGTGAAGTTTGATCATGAGAGAGTAGGTTCCTCTGTGTACTAGTTGTTTTTTTTTTTCCCTCTTGGTGTGTTGTATATATGTTACAGTGAATTTAAAACAAGGGAGTTTATAAAATCGCTAAAACTTTTCAGTAAATAGGTGAAATTACTGTTTCACTCGGGGTTTTTACCTATTCCCTAATTTTTTAAGGGATTTTACAAAGTTACTGTTTTTTTTGGATGACATTTCTGAACGAATTTACTGCAAAGTGTTAAGGTAATTTACAAAGTTACTGGTTTTTTTGGATTGCAAAGTGTGTTAACGTAATTTACAAAGTTCAGAAATTACATTGTACAATACCAATACAGTCATTACTAAACTAATCATAATAATTACAACAATTCTCAGGATTAGGTTTTATCTTCTCTATTCTAGTGTCGCAGCTCTTCTCTCTATTCTAGTGTCGCAGCTCTTCTTTCTCCCCGCTTTTGTTGTTGCTGCTGCTTCCGATGCGGGTGTTGTTCTACTTCTCGATATAGTCAACATTGGAGTATCCTTTATTGTTGCTGTCGCTCTAGTATGTTTCTGTTATCCCTCAGCCCAGTATCTTCTGTTGTGGTATCCGCTGGCCTAGTATCGCCCGACGTCGTATCCGTTGGCCTAGCATTTTTCTGTCGTTGTATCCGTTGGCCTATATCTTTTGTCGTTCTATCTCTACAATCTTTTTCCTTCTAGTATAAACACTTCGGGGTAACACCAATTCTAAGGGACAGACTCGTTAATTAAACCACCTAAATCAAACGCAGTATATTCACAGCTAAAGGGTAGTACTTTACTAACATTACTAAAATATAACATAGCTTTAAAAGCAGCAACGATGCTGTCGCCCGGATAAAGAGATGATTGTAACGTTTGGATGGTACGAAGTCGTACATTAGTAGTATGCGACGGTACGTGGATGGTGACGTTTTGTTTTGTTCGGTCTGGATAATTAAAAGCGTGAGTACACAGCAGAAAAATAATATTAATAATAATACTAATATAGGAGGGAGAAAAATTTGTTTTCCCCCTTTTTTTTTCCAATACGAGCGTGTATACACCACGTGTTAATTACTCTGGGAGAGGCTGGCGAAAGAAACAGCAGAGCAGGCAAAAGAACATCAGAAGGGGCAAAAAAGTTAGGCAACAGAACAACATGAAAGGCAGCAGGGGGGGATTTTAAATACAAAAAGAACTTTCGTTGGTTCGGTAGTAGTGTCGTCGCTTCTTCTTTGGGTGTCACATATCTGGTTAAAACCGTAGTGGGCTTGATCTTTGCTCCATCGGTCCTCAAAAAGCTTGTATTGGAAAAGCTGGCATTGTAGTAATTGGAAAAGTTAATTGTCAACAAATAATCCTGGTCTTTGGCATGCCAGCTATAATCCAGTCCCTGTACGTGACATTCGAATGTTACTCCGGCAGGATGACTGCTGCCTCCAGAATAAGTTTGGTCGAATGCGAATCCGTAGGTACTGTTTCTGACATAATCTTCTGGTGTTCTTTTGGGAGTACTGGATAGTTCAGGGACTATCCAGGGCGTGGCTTCCAGGGGCTTAATGTACAGGTCGTGGATTTTCATAGTGCAGTGTTGACATCTGTTTGCACTGATCCTACAGCGACAACTCAGCATTACCCGCTGGCTCTCCATCTGTATTTTTGCTGGTAAAATCGCAGTCGTGTTTTTTTTATGATCAAGGGTGGCAACGGTAGGATTCGTGGCGGTGGTAACTTCTTCTTTGGCAGTTGTAGGATTTGTGGTGGTAACTTCTTCTTTGGCAGTGGTAGCATCACCAGTGGTAACCTCTTCTTTGGCAGTGGTAGGATTTGGGGTGGTCACTTCGTTGGGTGTGATAGGATCAACAATGGAAACTTCTTTGGGTGTGGTAAAGTTTGCAATCACAACGATGGTAACTTCATTGGGTGTGGTAAAGTTTGCATTCTCTGAAAAGTCAATTGCCAGTAGGTAGTTTTTGTTTTGGTGACGCTTGGAGTAGTCCACTCCCTGTGTTATACACTGAAATCTAACTCCTCCAGGAGATAGCCGACTTCAGAGTAGTTTTGGTTAAGTGTGAATCTATACGTACTGTTTCTGACATATTCTACTGATGTCCGTGTGTTGGGGCAGTGGACAGTTCAGTGACTGTCCAGGGCCCGGCTTCCACGACGGGGTTGATGTACACTACCTGGATTTTCTTAGTGCAGTGTGGACACCTGTTCTTACTGACAGGACATCTGCAAGTCATTGTCACCCGCTGGCTTTCTGTATCTACATCGCCGCTAAAATCGCAGTCGTCAACCGCTACTGCTGTAAAGAAGAAGAAGAACAAAATAGCTAGTACAATCATGCTCCCTAAGAATGAGCCACTCGGTTTTCCGGTCAGAACTTTCATCGTTTCACTCTGCCACTGGCCACTGGTCACTTGCCACCACTGTTTGAGCAGTTAATTGGGAAAAAAAAGGACGGGAGGAAAAAAAAGAAGGAAAGAGTCTAAGAAAAACCCGGGGGGAGAAAGTCTTTTTTCGTCCTTCTCCCCCGTATGACAATAAGTTTCACCCCTACTCCCTTTAGTCGTTCTCCTCCTTCTTTCTTTGTCAAGAGGTGACGTCAGCTTAGAATTTATTTTTCCTTTATCAGGACGTGGTTTTTGCAGCGCAATGTCCCCGAAAAATCTCATTAATATCATCATCATCGTCGTCGGGGTGGTGGGGGTGTGGGGGTGGTGGTGGGGGTGATTTGTCATTCAGCATGGTTTTTGGCACATCAACCTTTTTACGCAAAGTTTTTGCCTTCTTCATGATTTTTTTTTAGAACTTCTGGACTAAGCAACTCGCCCACATTTCAAAACCAGAAAGCATTTATTAACTTACAGGGGGGGAACAAACAAGACGGAAAAACAAGACGGAAGGGGGAAGAATAAATTCAGAATAACGAGAGAAATGGAAAACCTTATAAATTTTTCCAGTTCTTGTGTGTTATAGCACATCTTTCTTGCTGATCAAGGGAGTTAACCATGTCCAGTACGTCCATTACCAGTACCACTGGACGATGGTACGTGACAGACGACGATGACGATGACACTATAATTTTGGAACTAGGACCCGGGTCCGCAAGCCCCCAGGATTTGGAAGCAGTATCCCAGCGCGTCGCTATGGCCTACCACATCTGGGACAACATCGACCCTCCCGATGGATTGGACAGCGAGGCCGTTATTACCAGGATGCAGGCGAAGTGCGAAGAGAACTCTTTGGTTTTGTCCCCTCTGTTCACCCAGATGTGTAAAACCACTATCTGTAACATATGTTATAACGTCTACGACGACGGTCCCCATTACCCCATGGCCATGGATCCTTGCAACCATCTTATGTGCTATAGTTGTTGCGGACGCATTATGGGCGAAGCGGTCGACCCGTGTCCAGTATGCCGGACGTTTCCTATCAACATCGTAAAAGCGCAGAGTACGGCCAGCGTGATGCGCACCTTGCTGGAGGAGGAGGAAAAAAAAAATCTTGAGCTACAACTCCAAAAAAAAAAAAACAAACAACCCAGGCATCGCTGACGTTTTAAAGAACCTCCTCCTCAAATCGCCTAGAACTAGCAAGATGTCAGCAGATGGGCTTTTTGGAGACGGCCTGCAATGCGGCTAAAGAAGAGTTTAACCTATGCGCCGAAATTCGCTCCGTGTTGGTGAAGGGAGGAGTTTGATCGCCTGAGCCACGAAATTGCCGTGTCCTTCGAAGATCTCTCAGGAATGGATAACGCCGCTGTTCTGCGAGAGGCGCAGGAGATTTCCAAGCGCATTGGTGCAAAAGACTTTTTTCATAAATCCATTCCTGACATTTTACCCGGCTTTAATCAAGTAAATGCTATCTTGAACCGCATGGTTCAAGGCAGCTTGCTGGACGATGACGCTGCCATGGCCACGAGAGAGAAAATATATGGGATCGGATGCGCTCAAAGGATCCGAGGTGTTCAATCTGCATCACTTCAGCCCAACTTCTACAAGCTCCTTGTCGGAGTTACCTGAAGGAGTTGTGCAACGAATTGTGCAGAATATATATACCTTGAACAGGGCGGCTTCACGTAAGGTAAAGAGAAACACCCGTCGCCCTGCTCGCCCCAAGCCCACAAACCAGCCAATAATGCGTTATAACTGTGTTATAACGACTGTGGTATAACGACTTTTCTATAGTTTGTTCTGTGTTTACGTTTACCATATTGGTAAAAGTGGTGACGCTTAGCTTCCTGCTGTGTGTGAGACACTTTGTAATAGTCAACAAGGACTGCTGTTTACAAGGTGAGATAGACTGCCCTTGCAAGAGGGTTAATGTTGCTTACTCTTGTGTGTGTGTGTGTGTGTGTGTGTGTGTGTGTGTGTGTGTGTGTGTGTGTGTGTGTGTGTGTGTGTGTATGAAATGGAAAAAGACAGACAGAGAGAGAGAAAAGAGAGAGATAGCGAGCCGTATGATATGCGAGAGTAAAAAGATGTTATATGTTAACAGAGACTTAAAGTATGTATGTGAAAGAGAGAGAGTATGTGAAAGAGAGAGAGAAGTATGTGAAAGAGAGAGAGAGAGAGAGAGTCTTGAGTAAGAGAGAGAGAGAAAGCGAGAGAGAGAGAGAGAGAGAGAAGAGAGAGAGAGAGAGAGAGTCTTGAGTAAGAGAGAGAGAGAAAGAGAGAGAGAGAGAGACAGTCTGGAGTAAGAGAGAGAGAAAGAGAGAGAGAGAGATATAGAGGGCAAGAGAGAGAGAGAAAGAGAGAGAGATAGAGGGCTTGCATGTTAATAAATAACCTGTAAACTAGTGTAATGTGTTTGTGTATGTGAAAGAGTAAGAGTGTTTGTTTGTGTATGTGAAAGAGAAGAGAAAGAGAAAGAGTGAGTGACACTGAGGGCTTGGAAATGTGTGAGGGCTTGGAAATGTGTGTTAGCGTTCATGGAATGTGTGGGCGGGAGGGGGCGCTGTAAGTACTGTGTGTAAGTACTGAGTGAGTGGTGGAGAGAGAGGGAGAGAGAGACAGAGTGGTGGAGAGAGACAGAGAGACAGACAGGAAGACAGACAGCCAGAAAGACAGACAGCCAGAATAGGCATCCTTCAACACACACACGCACTGACACAATAGATAGCCTTCAGCGCAGCACATACAGGAAGACAGACAGCCAGATTAGGCAGCCTTCAACACACACACACACGCATTGACACAATAGGCAGCCTTCAGCGCGCACGCATATACCGCACACATTACGCAGCAGACGAGGCGAAGTTGTAAATTCAAGTTGTTTTTATATACACGCGCCAAGTCCAAGTATCGCGCCAAGTATATACATTCTCATAACATGTTCTCTCTCTCCCGCTGTCTCTCTCCCATCCTCTCTCGCTCTCTCTCTCTCCCATCCTCTCTCGCTCTCTCTCTCTCTCTTTGCTCTTTCTCTCTCCCGCTCTCTCTCTCCCCTCCTCTCGCTCTCTCTCTCCCATCCTCTCTCGCTCTCTCTCTCCCTCCTCCTCTCTCTCTCTCTCTCTCTCTCTCTCCCATCCTCTCTCGCTCTCTCTCCCCATCCTCTCTCGCTCTCTCTCTCTTTCCCATCCTCTCTCTCTCTCTCTCTCTCTGTTTTGTACAATACAACAGCATCATACATCTGTACATATTCAAGGCATTAAGGTAAAGCATTGTGTATACGTCTCTCTTCTCTCGCGCTTCCTGTTTCTCTCACTCTCTCTCTCTCTTACACACACGCCTCTCTCTCCCTTTTCAGCAACATATACCGTAAAAGTAAGCCCCACGTATGTCTATGCTTTCTTTAAGTTTGAACTTTAAGTTTGAACAAACATAACACTTTACATACCAGATCGTATCATTATATGAATGTCTCCATTGCAATGAAGAATATGTTCGTGCATAGGGTCAAGTACCGAGTATAAGCCCACTCCCCACTTTTGTTCAAAATTCGTGCAGATTACACACCATCACTCGTAAAATGAACACATTGAAAGCATGTCATGAACTTGAAACTTGAAAAAAAACAGCTTGAAACTTAAACTTTCAAGAACAATCGTCAACTGTCTACTTCGTCAACTGTCTACATTGCTTCATCACAGTCTGAAGCAGGTGATTCTTCATCACTAGTCAGACTGGCGTCGCTTACGCTCTCCTCGGCAGCAGCAGCAGCGCGGCGTTGCCGTCGTAAGGAAGTGCCAATCTCCTCTGGGAACCACTCCAGTGTCTGATCGTCCTCGCCGCCGTCCAGGGCATTGGACACACCGCACCTGAGGAAGGCCTTGGTGATCACGTCACGTCCAACGCCGTCCCAGGCTCTCCCCACCCAGTTGACAACGTCCTGGCGGGTGGGCTGCCTCAGGCTGCCTGCAGCAGTGGGGGGTCTGGGCTCTGCCATCCACGTTAACCAGCTGTCGCGCACCCGATCCTGCACAATCAGAATCAGGAACCGCCATCAGATCTTCTGTTGAATGTCAAAGAGAAATTATGGAGCAACAATTGTCATTCCATTGCACAACTCCAAGGGTCTGGGCTCTGCCATCCATGTTACCCAGCTGTCGTGCACCCGATCCTGCACAATCAGAATCAGGTACCGCCATCAGATCTTCTGTTGAATGTCAAAGAGAAAATTATGGAGCAACAATTGTCATTCTACTGCACAACTCCAAGGGTCTGGGCTCTGCCACCCACGTTACCCAGCTGTCGCGCACCCGATCCTGCACAAGCAGAATCAGGAACCGCCATCAGATCTTCTGTTGAATGTCCAAGAGAAAATTATGGAGCAAGCAATTGTCATTCCACTGCACAACTCCAAAAAGATGAACACACACACACACACACACACACACACACACACACACACACACACACACACACACACACACGCCCATGCAGACACACAATCGCACTCGCATACATTCCTGCACACACATTCGTATAAATGCATGTTAGCACACACACACACACACACACACACACACACACACACACACACACACACACACACACACACACACACACACACATTAAACTTAGTCTCATTTACCTTGAAAGGCTTGACGATGCTGAGGTTGATGGGTTGGGCGAGGGCTGTGCAACCAGCAGGCACGAGCACAAGGTCAACGTCCTGCTCGTCGAGAGCTGCTCGAACATCAGCTGCCCCGTGAGCGGCGTAGTTGTCCAGCAGAAGCGGGCGCCGAAGTCTCTGAGGGACCAAGCACACGCTCTGTCCAGAACAAAACTTGGTCCCGTGTCATCCAGCCATTCTGTGTCGCTGTGACGCGGACGTTGGCTGGAATCTGGAGATGCTGGCGGACACGGCGAAGAATTTCTCCAGTGCGTTCTTTGAAGATCAGAAACGCTGGCACTCTGCTGCCATCAGCAGCGGCACAGAGAGCGACTAAAACCCCTCTTCTCTCTGCTTTCGTTGTCTTTGATGTGCACCATTGTTTGGTCCATGTTTAGCATTTGTCCTAATGCGTGTGACGAAGTCGCAGGATATTTCTTAAGTGCAGGAACTACTCCTCAGTCTACCGGCACCTTCTGGTTACTGGACGTACAGAGGCGACTGGATACATTAGCCATGCAAAAGTGGGGGGTGGGCGTTTCCTCGGTATTTCACTCTTTGCACGGATTTTGCTCCAAAGTAGGGGTGAGAGCGTTTACGATGTTATGGGCTTATACTCCGTACTTTACGGTAAAGGCATCATACATCTGTACATACAGCATCATACATCTGTACATACAACATATACAAAGTATTGTGCATACGTACAGACACATCTCTTTCCCCCCTCTCTCTGTCTGAGTGTCTGTCTCTCTCTCGCATCTCTCTCTCCCTCTCTTTTTTTTTTTCGCACACATACATCTCTCTCTCTCTCTCTCTCTCTCTCTCTCTCTCTCTCTCTCTCTCTCTCTTTCACACATCTCTTTCTCTCTCTCTCTCACACACATGCGTCTCTCCCTCTCTCTCTCTCTCGCTCTCACACACATCTCTCCCCCTCCCTCTCTCTCAATATATACAAGGTATCATGTATACGTACAGACACTCACACATACGCGCGAGCAGACACATTACACACACGCACACACACGCTCACGCAGATACATCTCTTACATGCATACACACCTCTATGTCTCTCTCACATACACACCTCTATGTCTCTCTCACACACACCTCTATGTCTCTCTCACACACACCTCTATGTCTCTCTCCGGCAGGAATTGCTGCTGTCTTGTGGTATGATCCAAGATCCCCAAGATCCTTCTTCCCTTCCCCCAAGATATGCACAGTCTTTATCTCCGTTATAAGGCAGGACATGTCTTCTGGAGAGGACTTGGAGTCGGCGGCGGCCCGTGGGTAGGAGGACAATGGGTTCAGTTTATCACCACTTTATTAAAGACCTAGTTCTAGTTCTAAAGAGAATTGGAAACCTAGTTCTGAAAAGATTTGTTTGAAGAGACATTTATAGACCCCTAATAAAGCATTATGTTTAGTCTTTTGTTCGCACATTTTCTGTAATCTATTAAACTTGTCCTTTTCTGCAGCTAACAACCTATGAAAGACTACTGAGTTATTCACTGCAGAATCTATACAAAGAGGATCATTTGTTATTAAAGGCGGCTGTGGCTGCGCTGTGGCTGACGTGGGCTGATGCCAGGGGGGGAGTTGGGATGGGGTTTGTTGGGCCCGGGAAGGAGGGTGCAGGGGGAGCATAGGGGGCAGCCTCGTAGAAGGATGCGGGCTGATGGCATGGAGGAAGTTGGGATGGGGTTTTGTTGGGCCGGGAAGGAGGATGCAGGGGGAGCATGGGGGACGGCCTGGTGCAGGGGTTGCACCAGGCTTGGCTGATAGGCCCACACATGCTCCCCGGGGCCTTGCACCTGGGGTGTAAGGAGGGGGGGGTTGCTGACAGGGGGGCTGCGGCGCGTGGGGGAGGGGCAATGGTGGGGGGGGCGCCGGCCCTGGTAGCGTGGCCTGCCCCTGCCCTGGTGCAATGGATGATGCAGCCGGCCGGGGCCCGGAGAGGTAACGCGGCCGTTTTTGGGGGCGGCGGGCCCGGCAGCGTGGCCTGCCTTTGGGCAGAGGGAGCAGCCCGCTGCCATGAGGATTGACCCTGGGCCGCTGCAGGGGGGAGAATTGCTGTGGGGTCCTGGGCCGCTGCAGGGAGGAGAGTTTGCTGTGGGGCCCTGGGCCGCTGCAGGGGGGAGAGTTGCTGCTGGGGTCCTGGGCCGCTGCAGGGGGGGAGAATTGCTGTGGGGTCCTGGGCCGCTGCAGGGGGGGAGAGTTGCTGTGGGGTCCTGGGCCGCTGCAGGGGGGAGAGTTGCTGTGGGGTCCTGGGCCGCTGCAGGGGGGAGAGTTGCTGGGGGTCCTGGGCCGCTGCAGGGGGGAGAGTTGCTGTGGGGTCCTGGGCCGCTGCAGGGGGGAGAGTTGCTGTGGGGTCCTGGGCCGCTGCAGGGGGAGAGTTGCTGTGGGGTCCTGGGCCGCTGCAGGGGGGAGAGTTGCTGTGGGGTCCTGGGCCGCTGCAGGGGGGAGAGCTGCAGTGGGGTCCTGGGCCGCTGCAGGGGGGGAGAGCTGCTGTGGGGTCCTGGGCCGCTGCAGGGGGGAGAGTTGCTGTGGGGTCCTGGGCCGCTGCAGGGGGGAGATGAGACACAGAGGGGACAAGAGGCGTTACATTCCCGGAGGAGTCCAGAACCACGAGCTGCACTGGTATGAAGGAGGAGGAAAGATCCTGGGCCGCTGCAGGGGGGAGATGAGACACAGAGGGGGGGACAAGAGGCGTTACATTCCCGGAGGAGTCCAGAACCGCGAGCTGCACTGGTGTGAAGGAGGAGGAAGATGCTGGGCTGCTGCAGGGGGGGCAAGGGGGTCTTGGTCTGGGGCAATTGATGTTGAGGGGTATTGCAGGTCTGGGGCAGTTGATGTTGAGGGGTATTGCAGGTCTGGGGCAGTTGATGTTGAGGGGTATTGCAGGTCTGGGGCAGTTGATGTTGAGGGGTATTGCAGGTCTGGGGCAGTTGATGTTGAGGGGTATTGCAGGTCTGGGGCAGTTGATGTTGAGGGGTATTGCAGGTCTGGGGCAGTTGATGTTGAGGGGTATTGCAGGTCTGGGGCAGTTGATGTTGAGGGGTATTGCAGGTCTGGGGCAGTTGATGTTGAGGGGTATTGCAGGTCTTGAGCAGTTGATATTGAGGGGTCTTCTAAAAGCGTTGAAAAAGGCCAGATCGTCGTCATCGTTGTTTTCTTTTTTGTAGGGGAAGATGGGATCATAGCGTCTAAAGGCGTTTCTTGCCTCCATAGAGGGGTCCCTAACAACTTCCTCCTCCTCCTCCTCCTCCTCTGCTTTTAGGTGGTTCTCTTCTTTAATTGGCCAATGGCAGCAACGGCTGACGTATGCGTTTACATCATCCGTTACTGCATATGGAAAGGTAAAAAAATTTAAAACTTTCAAAACCGGGTGGATATATCCACTTATCTATTCTGTTTACGCCACCACGGTAACTACTTCTTTTTTGGCCAAATATATTTGTGCCAAGCCTCTCCGACCAAACTGCTTGGCCCACTCTCCGAGATAATTTTAATTTTAAACACCGCGCCTTTTTTCCGGTGCTGTTTTGATCTCTCTTTGTCCTTTTCCGTAAAGATATGAAAGTCTTCCGGAAGTCCAAAGAAAATACGTCTAAACCCGTCTTTTAACGCTGTGAGTCCTTTTTCTTCTTGAACTTCTTCTAGCTCTGAAAGTAACCTACAGAAAATTGATAGAAGAAGTTTACTAACCGCTAGAACTTGGTAGCCAAGTCCGTTTTTTGTCTTTCACAGAACTTTCTAGTCACAGTATTTGAAAAAAATTTCTGACAGTGAGAGTGACCTTTGAGAAATTTCTGTGGAAAAAACAAGTTCGGCTAACCGCGAACTTACAAACTCAAATGTAACAAAACACCACTCACCGTTTCTGAAGGTATTCCGAAGTGTGAGAGAGACTGGTGAGATTATTTTGAATATCTCTATAAAAAAATTTTTCCAATGTTCTGCACGACCTTTACTGATGAATTCGGTTTGTAATCTGAAGGCAACAGGAGACCAGGGGAGCGAACGGAGAAAGTCTTCAGGGGCACCTTCACAGGACGCACTGGAGAAACGCCTTTAGAGAAAGTGAAAGCCTGGGGGCAACGCCGAGTGAAAGTCCGGGGGCTGCGCAGCTATATTTATTTCTATTGTAGAACTAAGCCGAAGACATTTAATTTGGGAGCCAATGGGATATGCGGAGAATGACTGTGGACTAATCATGGAATACGGAATAGAATTGCGCAACGCAATTTGTTCCCGCTTAAGTGGCATTTTCCGCACGGACCATTAACTGCGATGCACCAGCCTTGCACACAGACGAAAGCAGCCGCTGAAACGTTTACTACGAGAAACTGTGCAGATCTGTGTGTAAGTAAGTATGCATGTATGTATGTGTGGCTGTGGGGTGTGTGTATAAAAACTCAGCTTCTGCGCACTGCTGTTAATGCTAACAACATGACGGTAGCCAGCGTTGCAACGCCTATAGTAATTTTAGTCCAATTCCACCCCCGTTGCCCAATCATCGTTTAAACAGTTACAGAATTGTACAAAACCAGCCCAGCCGTTGTTTTGCATTATCCAAGGCTGGAGGACTCGCTCGGCGTAAAGTTGCACCCAGTCTATGACAGAATACACAACCGTGTATCCGGGAGACTTTAGGAAAGCATGTAAAGCAAACTGTCCTGCGTAGTAAAAGTACATTCCAACCCTCCCCCAGTTCAAACCACCCCGAAAAAGCTCGTCTGCCACACACTGGAAACTCTGAAATGTTGTTTCACTCAAATTCAATCTGTTGTTTTCAAAGTATTTGCGTTCTATGTTGTCACAAAGACGTCGTCTCGTGGCGGTTTGAACTTCACTGCATGTAACGTAGTCTTTCTTTGGCCCAGAAATCCCTTTTTTTTTTCAAATAATACCAAATGTAATCTTCGGCCACAGACCTCATAGAACTCATTGTGAGTCGGTTATAAAAAATATTCTTACTTTGACCACGTAGTTAAAGGCAATGAAATACATACAGAAGGCAAATCTGGTAATCCTCTTGCCTCATTCTCTCTGTCTTTTTTTTTTTTTAGTCGGGGAAGGGAATACAAAACTAGGGAAGGGAAAACTTCAGGACCGAAAGTTGTGTACTTAAGCGGGCTGTCTCATTGTTGCTACTATACATAAACAAGGGGGAAGGGAAATAGGACCACATAGACTATATATATATACACACTGGCGGCGTGTAGTAGTTAGTCGTTAGCATTTCAATATACTTCAGTGAGTGCTTTCTGTGTTTGCCTGTGGTGTCTTTGCCTTTTTTTTCTCCAGAGGTAAGTTGATTCTTATGTTCCTTCTTCCACTAATACGATAAAATAGCTAGTTATTTAGTTATTTGCAGGAACAACTATTGTGATGCTAACCGCAACTGCTCCTTCTTGCGCGTCGACTTTATGTATCTTTATTGCCTCTTACACACACATACACATACAGATACACCCACATCCTTTTAAAACACACATAATTCTGTTTGTTCAGAAAGCTTACGGAGAACAGAGCATCCGACCCAATCCTGGAAAGAACGGGTACGCGTTGGGTCCAATATACCCGCCGAAGCTGAGCACGTGTGCGCGGGTACCGACGCCTGCAAGACTACTGAAATTTCCGATTGAACTAAACGTTAACCCCCCCCCCCCCCCAAAAAAAAAAAAACGATGTATACTGTCACAGAGTTTTGCAAAAGGTTGTAGACAAAGAAACTCCTGTAATTGTAATAGACGTTAGTAAGATTAACCCTGTGTACGAAAACGTTGATGCAGACCTATGGGAAAAGGCGATTAAGCGAATGACTCATGAAGATATTCGTATGGTTTGTTCGGCCCTCAATACAGGAATTGATTTTGACTACCCAAGGCACGTTCGCGGCTAAATAGATACGTCAAATATTTATTGTTGAGGCGGGTTTTAACGAACAGAGATCCGTTTCTGTTTATAGACCTGTGTCGCGTGAACAACATCGACACGGTTGATTTTATGAAATGGTATACGTACGAAACGTGTTTTTGGAAAGAGTTTAACCAGGACAATTGGTTTTACATTCAGATCGGTGGACAAGTCTTTATAACCGTTATGGAGTGGATGATGTTTTATGCGATGGAAACCACCAACTGGAATAGAGCCGTAGCCCTGATAGAAAATGCGTACGTCAAGAAAAGCACTGTCATGATGTTGGTGCATAAGTTAGTGACCGATAGACACTACGACGTTTTGTTACGGTTATACCACTTGCCAAGCGCGCACGAACTAATCGATTGGCAGAAAACGTTTATGAAATATTGTAAGCGAGTGCTGCCCCATCGTACGGAAGAAAAAGAACAACAATTTCTGGAAACCGTTTTATATTTTGAGCCAATAACCATCCGTAATGTGAAAAGTGAAGCAGAATGGTTTAAACACCTGCTAATGAGAACCTCTATGTTTTCGTGGATACAAGATCGTATCACCAACGCAGCGGTGCCCAGGTTACAGGAAAGTTGCCGAACCGCCGTTCTTCGATCGCTTCAGGGATCGACCATACAAGAACGGGAAACCGCTATTGACAAATGTATAGAGAATAGCGTTATGCGTTCCTTTTTAAAATAAAGAGATGATTTTGCTTCAAACACGGGGAACATGCTACTTTTTGGTTGTTCTTTGCAAAATTGAAGTGTTAGAGATGATTGTGCTTCAAACACGGGGAACATGCTACTTTTTGGTTGGTTCTTTGCTCCGCTACCAGCACATCATCATGATCATCATCATCCTCGCTCCTGCAGCTGTTACTCTCGTCGATATTGCACCCAGTAAGCCCCCCCCAATACACCGGTCATTTATCTTTGTCTGTCTCTCTCTTTGGCTCTTTCATTGTTATTGCAATATTAGCTGGCAATGGTCCCAAAATAAAATGAGCTTTCAAAATAATAACCCGCCATCTGCGCATCAAAATAATAACCCGCCATCTGCGCATCATCACAAGGCCTCGGGATATGTAATTGCGCCTTTTCAAACGTGTGATGGACTTTCCTACGTTCTCTCTCTCTCTCTCTCTCTCTCTCTCTCTCTCTCTCTCTCTCTCTCTCTCTCTCTCTCTCTCTCCTCTCTCTCTCTCTCTCTCTCTCTCTCTCTCCTCTCTCTCTTTCTTTCTTTCTTTCTCTCTCTCTCTCTCTCTCTCTCTCTCTCTCTCTCTCTCTCTCTCTCCGAGACTCTCTCTCTCTGAGACTAGCTTATTTAACTTTTCTTTTCTTCTGTGCTAAATAAAATTAAAATATAATGTCTTATGATTCATCTCTTATGTTTATGTGCCGCTTTGTCTTTATTATGTCCCGCTTTGTTTTGTTATGTCCGTCTTATTGTTCTCTTATGTACCGCTTTGTTGAGAAGGGGAAAGAAATTGGATGATGATTGTTGTGTTATAGGTTACTTTGGGACGGACTGACCCGTGCTGTCACCAGCTGGTCACCGTGTCGGGACCTGGAACACGTCTAAGGGGCCAGGAGTGAACTAGTGGCGACTACGTAACGGTCACGCCAACGACTGCAGTCGGGTCACGCAACAAAAGGCACGTGCATCGTGCGGACTCAGGGATCGGGGAACGTCTACCTCAACGAAATTCGGTCCTTGACACTCCATCGCACACGGCTGGCGTCCTAGACCCAACCCCTGCCTGCGACGATTGTGACCGTGATCACGTGATCTCACAAAAACAAACAAAAAAAACGTCCCTGGTCAGTGTGCGAAGACAAAAGCTGTAAGGGACTTTTTCGTCTCATAGAGCAATCTCTCTCTCTCTCTACATATACATACATATGTGTATTTGATCATGTTGTCCACCCTTTTATATTAACATATTCTATCTGATAATTGTTGGTTTCCATTATAGGAGAATATTGTGTATTGTTGTTGAATTTCTTTTTTTTTTTTGTTTAGTATATAGAGATAATATTTTTTTTTTATTTGTTATTTCAGGATTGTTTTTTTACTTGTTATTTCAGGAAATAAAAATTTTTTTAAAATGGGCATTTGATAATAGTAATTGGGATAACGGTCCCGAACTTCAAGACCAACAGGAACCCAGCCTGACCTGCACATTCAGGATCACCTCCCACATGTCAGGACATGGCTTGATATATGGGATAATAGTCAGATTGCGGCAGCCTCAAACCAAACTCTGTGGCAACGGTATGTGGAGTTTTTAAGGATTGCCCCTTTGATAGAAAGGCTAGGAAGAGAACTGCCCAGAGCGGAAATCGATAGGTTAGTGCCTACCTACTTAGGATACATATATAATTTTGAAGAAACTGAGGTCACCCTGATTGAGAGATACTACACCCGTTTGCTCTTGCCACCCCTGCAACAAAGCGTGTGTGAATATGCTTGTTGACAATTATCATACGAGTTGTGATGAACTGCCACTCCAACTCAATGCGGAAATAGAGTATCTTAGGGCTGTTGATTATTATTGGGAGCGACAGTTTTTTTTTATCGGGATTAGTTTTTAAGGATTTTCTTCTTCATGTTGTCTATTGTTTGTCTGCTGTCTATCTTATAGATGGCGGCCAGTAGCAACCCAGCACCTACTTTCTACTGGACTGAAGGGACTGTAACGGAGGGGCCCGTAAGAGAAGGGCCGCCAAAGAAAAAAAGGAGAATCACCTGTGCGGACAAGGCACGCCACCTCACCTTAGAAAATGCACAATTAAGCGCACAGCTGGCAGACCTACACGCACAGGTGGCAGACCTACACGCACAGGTGGCAGACCTACAGACAAAGTTAAAAGAGAGTGGCATTTCCTGCACTCTTCAAACGATTGAAAATGACCGTATTCAAACAGGAAATGTGTGTTTGAAGGCACAGTTAGAGGTGGTTAAAAAATATGCTAACTTTCTCTTGTCTGTGTCTGTGAAGGCATATCCACAGTTTTCTGTCCTCTCCCCTTTTTAACTTGCGTGCGTGCGTGCGTTTTGTGTGTGTGTGAGATGGTTTTTCCCATTTTTTTCCTTCCTTCCCTTGGTTAAAAAAACCATATTGTCCCCCCCCCCCCCCCCCCCCCCCCCCCCGTTTTATAAAAGGTCTGTACCATGCTATGACATTTAATACATTGGGTCCTGAAACTATATGACTTCAAATACATTGGGTCCTGAAACTACCACAGAGATCTGCGATGACATGATAGAAGATGGAGCCGATGTGGTGTTTGACTGGGACAATACTCTGAAGCTTTACAACAAGGACACTCGCCAGCTGTCCTGCGAGTGTCCAAGCAGTTCTTATTGCACCTGAAACACAACCGCCGCTGCAAGTTGTACATCATTAGCGCCATAAGGCCGTCGGCCCTGAACTTGGACACTTTGCTGTTGGAAGTGGACAGACTGGGACTGACTGACGTGTTCACATCGGGCGCGGCCGATGATACGCAGACAGAGAAAGTGGTGAATTCTGAATACGCATACAGGGGTAATGTAATTGTTTGCGGCTATGATAAAGCAGAAACATTTATGAAATTGTCATCCTTTAATTCTGCAAGGGGGGATAAAGTGTGCTTTTTTGATGATGAGAGGAGTGGAACATTAACAACTTCAGCGTTTTGGTGCCCAATAGTGAAATGTTATCTTTGTACATGAACGTTTTGTTTTTGTTTTTGTGTGCTACACGCGGAGTAAACGACCATGTGTATACAGGATTTTAACTTTTGCCGTGTGTGTGGCAAATACTTTCCGCTTAACGAAGCGAAATTTTGTAAATATTTTGGTACTGGTAGTTGTATAGTAAAACGTATATTGAAAGAGAATACATGTGACGATTGTAGCAAGCGCGAATTATGTTGTCCGTGTGCTACACCAAGGTGTAAAAAGCAGTGCTCTTTACACTAATAGTGGCGAAATACTGTGTCTCTCTGCGTTAGTTGTATTTTTGTGTACTTCAAACTACAGAGCTGTTTTTTTTTTTAAATAACTGTGCTTGAAACACCACGCGTTGCTACTTCTTTTACCAGACATTGACACAGTTATCTTTTATTTATGTGGTCAGGCTGACATAAAACCATAGCAGTAATCACTTCAGCACCGCTGGTATATTGCTCCAACGATAACGATTGTCGTTTTTACACACGCTGCATATCGCTTAATGGCCCGCGATAAGCGAGGCTTTCCCGTCGTCTGCTCGTGATGGAGTGGAAACAGCAGCGTCCTGCCCCTGTAGAAGCCGTACTTTTCTTACATGAATTTTCAACAGATCTTGTTCTTTCAACATATGAATACCTTTCAAAAAGTAAAGGTGGAGTTACTGCGGCTTCTCTGTTAACGTTCCTGTTGGAGAAAAAGCCGTTGGAGAAAAAAACCCGCCGTTGTGAGAACCGTTGGAGAAAAAGACCGCCGCCTGTTTTACAGACAAGCAGAGAGAAATAACAGAAGACAAAAAAAAAAGGCGTTGCTTAGAAGGATACAGGCATTAAAGATGGAAAACCAGCTTTTAAAGAAACGCAGTCTTTGTCGACTGTGTCAACAGAGACCCGTTAATTTAACGCTTCTTCCTTGTGGTCATTTTTTGTACTGTGAGACTTGTGGCAAGTCCCAAGACGTTTGCCCTTATTGTAAAAAATTGGTTTTGGCCGACGTACGAACGTCCCTATCATGATTTTACGTTCTTTTTTTTTTTTTAAAGATGGTTTTGATGCCTTTTGTTGACGCACGTGCCTTTTTGACATGATTATACTGATGATGAAGCAAAGCTAGAGTGAAGAAAGAATGTTTTGCTAAACCTATTTGTTGTATATACCTTTTGTTTTGCGTATGTGTTAATTTTTTTTTCTGTACATACCTTTTTGATTCACACTATGGAGCGATTTACGCACGACAGTTTGAAAGATGACAGTGAAGAAGCTGTCATGAACAAGAATGTGTTGATTAAAAAAACATATGCTAACTGAATGTGAAAATGTGTCATAACCACATGATCATAAAGCTGTAATGTTCCTAGTCTGTTCCGTCTGTCTCTCTGTCTGTCTCTCAAACAAATAACAAGCGCTGTCTGTCTGTCTGTCTGTCAGACACAAACGTAAAAGACAAACGTTATGGAGTAACCACCCTTTGTTTTTATGATGATGATGATTTACCCCTTGTTTGACAATTTACCACTTGTTTCATAATACTTTTTCATCATTGTACCACTTATTTCATGATATGTTATGATACTTATGGTGCGATTTACGTGCAACAACTTAGATGATAGTAATTATGAAGCAACAATCTTTAAATTATTGTTTGTTTTTTTCTTTGTTTGTTTTTGTTTCTGCCTTTGGGCGCATGCCTCTTTTCATTAAGAGTGGCTGTGTACCGCTCTGCGTTTGTTTTTTGGGTTTTTGCAGAGTTTTTATTTTCTGGCTAATCATTTTTCTCTCTGCGCTGGTGTTTGTCTCTTTAATGTAAAAAAAAGCAACTCTCTCTCTCTCTCTCTCTCTCTCCTCTCTCTCTCCACCTCTCTCTCTCTCTCTCTCGTGTGTGTGTGTGTGTGTGTGTGTGTGTGTGTGTGTGTGTGTGTGTGTGTGAGTGACTTGCGCGTGCTTAACTATAGATGTTATCAGAGTGAATTAAACACTATGCTATTTTTGCATTGCATACGCTGTTAATAAATTCACATGTAAAACTTTACGTGTGTGTGGTGTGTGTGTGTGTGTGTGGTTGGTGTGTGTGTGTGTGTGTGTGTGTGTGTGTGTGTGTGTGTGTGTGTGTCTGTCTGTCTGTCTGTCTGTCTGTGTCTGTCTCTGTCTGTGTCTGTCTGTGTCTGTCTGTGTATGTGTGTGTGAGCAAGACTGAAATACGTGTGTTTTAAAAACGGATGTGAGGTGAAGGTCATTGTGATCCCACTTGCCGCTTCAAACGACTGTACAATTGAATACAAAGCTTTTTCTCTCGAATATTCAGATTCTTTAATTTTTTTGAATTGACATTCCAAAGCACATCATGGCCTTGGTACAATTCAATTAATTGTTTGGTCTCTGAATCGGACAGTTTGACCACCTTGCTGGAAGACGCCATTGTTTCCATGTGCCCAAGGGTGTCGGCTCAATGCTGAGCGTTGATTGGTTGGAGGATACTAGCTGTCCGTTTCGAATAGATCACGACGTATCACGAACGGTCGGGTTGAACTTGATGCCGAAGGCCGTTTGAGACGTACGTTTACTGTGACACACGCTGCGTTTGGATCGGGGAAAGATAAGAGCCAGGGAAGGGAAAGTTGTGTGTTCCAATTTGATGGGAAGGGAAAGATTAAAGTGCGGGGAAGGGAAAAATCAGGAGAAAGAAAAGAACAAAAATGTTTTAAAACCAACAAAATATTTAAAACCAAAGACAGTTGTGTCATTAGTAATTGAGTTGAAGAAACAAGACAATCGTGTACTGGAGCAACAAGAAGAAGAAGAAGAAGAAGAAGAAGAAGAAAGAAGAAGAAGAAGAAGAAGAAGAAAAAGAAGAAGAAAGAAAGACAAAGAAAGAAGAAGAAGAAAGACAAGAAATTTATTGCTAAAAGAAAATGGAACCTCTCTGTCCTCTTATTCTTTTTTATCCTCCTTATTCTTCTTCCTTTTCTCGGGTCTTTTTCTCTGTGTTTTGCTCTCTCTCTCTGGCTGTTTCTTTCTTTCTCTCCGTCTATCTCTTACTCTCCATCTCTGTCTCTCTCTCTCTCTCTCTGTCTATTCTTTGTCTTTATGTCTTGTTCTTGTTTTTTTTTTTTTACAAGAAAAAAATGGTGGATTATTTTAAAATGATTGTTTAGACCAACATTGCCACAATTTATGTCTGTTTGTCTGTTAAACCGACCATTACCAATACGAACCAACAAAACAACATTTATTCTGCTTAATACTGTTTCAATTTGTCCGTCTGTATGTTCCTTTCTTTCGACAGCAAAACAAACAGTCTGTTCGTCTGTAACTCCAAATGAGAAAACAATTTACAGCAAAACAAAACAAAAGAAGCAAAAACAATTCTTTCCGATAGCCAAGCCATTTAGTTTATTCTTTTAAGTAAGCAAATTTTCTTCCGATAGACAAGCCATTCAGTTTATCCCTTTCTTTATAACTTTTGGGGGGGGGGGGGGGGGGACCAAAAAAAAAAGCCAGAGAGGAAGGAAAAAAAAGAAATTATAAAAGTTTGGTTTGTGGGAGAGTCCTCATTCTGGGAGTAAAATTATTATGCCCGGTTACGCCACCCGGTACGCGCTAAGGCAGAATCAAGCCGCCGTTATTTGACCAGCAAGATGCCCTCTACCAGAATGCCCGCCGTTGTTGACCAGCAAGATGCCCTCTACCAGAATGAAGCCGCCGTTGTTGACCAGCAAGATGCCCTCTACGTCCCCATCTTTGTCCGGTACGTGCAAAGGCAGAATCAAGCCGCCGTTCTTGACCAGCACGATGCTACTGTTCGCCAGTACGCAACTGACAGTGATAGTGATGCTGATACCATGATCTTGGAAGTGCCACCCCGCAAACGCCGAGGCTTTGGAAGAACTTGAGCGCGTCGCTATGGCCTACCACATCCGCATCTGGGACGGCATCGACCCTCCCGACGGATTGGACAGCGAGGCTGTTATTACCAGGATGCAGGCAAAGTGCAAAGACATTTCCTTGGTTTTGTCCCCTCTGTTTACCGAGATGTGCAGAACCAGTACCTGCACCATATATTTACAACGTCTACGACGATGGTTCCCATTACCCCATGAGCATGGTTCCTTGCAACCACGATGTGTGTTACACCTGTTGCCGGCGCATTATGGGCGCAGCCATCAATACGTGTCCCATATGTCGAACTCTGCCTATGAACATCGTGAAAGTGCGGACTACGGCCACCATGATGCGCACCTTACTGGAGGAGGAAGAGAAACATATGGAGCTGCAACTTCAAAAAAAAAAAAAAAAAAAGAAAAGGCATCGCTGACGTTTTCAAGAACCTCCTCCTCAATCGCCTGGAACTGGCAAGGTGTCAGCAGATGGGCTTCCTGAGAGACGGCGTGCAATGCGGCTAAAGAGGAGTTTGACCTGCGCGCCGAAATTCGCTCCGTGCTGGTGAAGGAGGAGTATGATCGCCTGAGCCAGGAAATCGACGTGGTCTTTGACCATCTGCTGGGAATGGACAACGCGACTCTTCTGCGAGAAGCGCAGGAGATACTGAAGCGCACTGGCGCAAAAGAGTTCTTTCACAAGTCCCTTCCTGACATCTTGCCCGAATTCAATCAAGCGAATCGCCATCACGAACCGCATGATCCAAGGCAGCTTGCGGGATGACGACGCTGCCATCGCCACAGGGAAAAGTATACGGGTTCGGATCTGCCCGAAGATGCGAGATCTTCAACGTACATCACTTCAGCCCCACATCATCCAAGGTCCTTGTCGGAAATACCCGAGGGGGTCGTACAGCGGATGGTGCAGAATATCTATACCTTGAACATGGCGGCTTCGCGTAATAGTAAAGAGAAACCGTACCCGCCGCCCCAAACCCGCAACCACCAGCACTAATTTAGACTGATATGACTCTTACTTGTTGATGTAGTTACTGCATAACTCTTGCTTGCTTGCAAAGTGTTTGTTACAACAATCAGTAAAAAAAAAACCTGTAAATGTTACTAACGCTGTTCGTGGTGGTTTGTGTTTTACACACTGGGGAGAGAGAGAGAGAGAGAGAGGAGAGGGGGGGGGGGGGAGGGAGGGTAGGGAGGGAGAGGAGAGGGGAAAGAACTGGTAGGATACTCAAAGTAACCTAGACGATCAGCATGTTTTCTTAGTTAGGGAAGACTAGTGCTATTATGGAGCACCTTTTTACAAATAATTACCCACAAATTAAATTGAAACTTAACGACGCCCAACAAAGCTCAACAGCTAGCCAATCTGTTTACCCACTGACGAATTTACTCCCCCCGCGCCGTATATGAGGTCTTTAAAAGACTCTTATAATGAGGACAAAATCCCCGTATCTACTGTCAAGAGACTTGAAACCCTAGCCAAAGGATACTGTGCTGGCTTATAGCTGCTAGTGTTCAATCTTTACCCGAGCCACTGCGCCAGTATACGGGAATAAAACAATGCCAAGAATACGACTCGGAGTCCGAGTCAGACACGTGCCTAAAGGATTTGCCACTTTAATAAATGTTATGCGGATGATACGCCTGTTTGGTGTGGGCAGATACAGCGCGAGCCAGCGCACGCACAGAGAGAGAGAGAGAGATGGGAGAGAGAGATGAGAGAGAGAGAGAGAGATGAGGAGAGAGAGAGAGATATAGAGAGAGAGAGAGAAGAGAGAGAGAGACGAAGGCTTCATCCTCCTCTCAGTGTCTGTTACAATCAATCACATCATCCCTATTCCTTAAACCCCTCGTCCCACCCCCTTCTTCCGCCCTGCCTGCCCCCCCCCCCCCCTCCCTCTCTCAACCCCTTCACCTCTCCACACAACCACCCTGCCCCCACCCCGTCCCCCCCGACCGATCCCATTTCTCTCCCAGGTTCATCCTACGTAATCAATATTCATCAAACGGCAGATCAACAACCGGCAATCACCGGCAAACTCACAGCAGGGGGACTACAGACAGACAGACAAGAGACAGATGGCGAGAGCGAGACACAGAGAGAAAGACGAAGAGCGCAAAAGAGAGAGAGGGTTGGGTGTGGGGTGGGCGTGTCTCACACGGTCAATGCCGTTGAAGTGTCTCCCTTACTTCTCTCTCCTCTTGCAACGTCTGCATGCGTGTCGCGTGTGTCTGTGCGTGCGAGGAGAGAGGCGCCCTTCCTGAGAGAGAGAGAGAGAGAGAGAGAGAGAGAGGAGAGAGACGAGCGACAGACAGACAGACAGAACAGACAGAGACAGACAGACAGACAGACCAGCACCAGTGTCAGCTGCTGGTAAAGACAGAAGCACTCACGTTCGCTGACTGCAGATTATGTGTGTACGATATACAACCACGAGCACTACCCAAACGGTTCGGGCATGAATGCCTTATGTTTACGAACCACCACACACACACACAACACACACACACACACACACCCACACACCATCCACACACACAGACCATGCATAAATACACGTAGCAAGTTCATTCTTTTCGACCTCTTCGCCCTCGCTCTCTCCCCCTATTTTTTTATTTTTACCACACACATACTCTCCTTCTTTCTCTCTCCATCCTTCTTTCTTCCACGACTTTCCCACGACGCCGTCTTTCACGCCTCTCTATTTTATATCTTTTAAAAACATTTGATACAACATCCACAAGGCCACTACCACACACACACGCACCACACCCAACACACACACACAACACCACACACACACACACCCAGGCACCACTCCAGCAAGATAATACATAAAATGCGTAAAACGTATTATTTTTTGTACATGTCCCCTCTCTGTCTCCTCGCCCTCCTCTTATCTTTTTAGCTTTTTTGGTTTGCGTCGTCGCCGTCTCTCGTCATTCTTTTAATTCGCTCTTGCCAGTTGCTCTCTGTCTCTACTTTCTCCCTTCTCTCCTGTTCTGCTCTTTTCGGGTTGCTCCTCGTCCCCGTTGGCTTGCCCTCCTTCCTTTTCCTTTTCTTGGTTTTTCCTCATTTCTTATCTTCTCCCTTTCTTTGCGTGCTCACATCTTCTTGTCACATGTCTTTCATCTTTCTTCTCTTCCTTCTCATTCTTCTTCTTTCTTCTTTTCCTTTCGTGCCTCTTTCTTTTTTCTTTCCTCTTTCTTTTCTTTAGCTCTTTCTTTTCTTCAATTGCGCTCTTTCTTTCATCACACTCTTTCCTCTCTTTCTTTTCTTTTTTCTTCTTTCTTTCACTCTTCTTTCACTTCTCTCTTTCCTTTTCTTTCCCACATCATCCCCTCTTTCCAATTGCTTCCTTTCCCTTTCACACATTTCTTTCACCTTTCCACATCATTCTTTCCCTCTTTCTTCTTTCTTCTTTCACGCTCTCCTTTCTTTCATTCCTCTCTTTCTGTTCATCTTTCTTTCAGCTCTCTTTCTCTTTCACCTCCGCCTCTCCCTCTGTCTACTGCCCTCCAACTCCCTCTGTCTTTTCTAGGAAGATATCCATGGTAATTTTTTTTTTTTTTTTTTTTTTTTTTTTTTTTTTTTTTTTTTTTCCTTTTTTTTTTTTTTTTTCAATTTTTTTTTTTCAATTTTTTTTTTTTTTTGGTTTTTTTTTTTAATTTTAAAACCATACAATTGGTATAATCATCATAGGTACTACCACACACCCTTACGCCGCGCGTACAGAGAATATAGAAGAGAGAAGAGAGAGAGGTAGAGGTAGACAGAAGACAGACAGACAGACAGACAAACAGCACCCCTGTCACCTTACCAGTAATAAGTGTGTCAGTTTCGCCTGTCAGTCACTTGAACGGACCGACTTAGAAAACAATCCGGGCCATACACCAACTTGACCCCATGCGGTACTAACACATCGACACATAGGAGTAGTGTTTTCAGTCACACTATCAAGTGGTGGGGGGGGGTGGGGTGGGGTGTAGGTTCACGGCATTGAAGCCAAGAGACAGGTACTTTGTATGTACGTGGTGGGTGGTGGTGAGTCAGCCCTAAATGAAGTCCTGCCAGTCTCTACAAGACAGAAGCACTCGCGCCCGCATGGAACACCCACACCACCACACACACAAACAACCCCACACACACAACACACACACACACACACACACACACACCACACAACCACAAAACACACACACACACATTCGCACACGACACACACACACAGCACAACCCGGAAGGGGATACACCAAGCCAGCGAATTGGTGTAAAGTTTTGTAGCGGGCATACACCTGTCTTATACCTACAACTATGATATCAGAAGGTTGGAAAACAATCACTACAGCACTATAGGTGCTGAATGGGAATACAATCTTTAGCCAATAAGATCCTGGGGAATACAAACTAGAGTATGACCTTCAGTGGGCGGAGGGGAAAACGAAATATTTCCGGTGGGTCGGGCTGAGGGGAAACATATTTAAGTAGTAGCCATAGATAAGATCATGGAATCAAAATTGAGATAATGATAGTCATTGGGCGGTAGGGAAAACATCCGGGTTCCTGGTGGGCGGATGGGAATACAATCTTTAGCCAATAAGATCATGGAATACAAACTTTTACAAAATTGAGCGATAATGCTATCATGGTCGTAGGGGAACAAATCGATTGCCGGTGGGGGGAGGCGGGAGGAATACAAAAAAAATCTCGGGTCCTTAAAGTACAGCCCGGATGCATTTTGTTTTCCCCCAATCGAAATGCATGGTCTCGAGTGCGGGTTCCGCTGGTGCAGCACCCCTACGCATGAATCACCCTCCCTGCCCCGCCCTCTCTCAAATCAGCAGTTAGTGAAAAATTAACTTGATGGAAAATACTGGTAGCGCTAATGTACGCTAATTAGGCACCTATACACGTGAAAGGAGAGGGAAGGAGAAGGGAGAGGAGAGGGATGAGGACAAACAGACAGACAGAGGCAGCATATAACTAACAGTCAAAGAGAAAAAACAGAGATATAGCCAGAGAGAGACGAGGATATAGAGATAGGCCAGACGACCGACAGACTATAATACAGAAGGAAGAACAGAGGCACATAGGCAGGTCGAAAAAAACACTGAATATACAGACACATAGATACCAAGAGAAAAGAACATAAAAGATATAGAGACAGAACACACCACACACACACACAGCACAAACACCACACACACACACACACCACCCCACACACACAC